>JANHAO010024607.1:0-11575 GCA_026873985.1 Saraca asoca
TCTTGCTTACCACCTAATTTTTACTCTCCATTAAAATCTAGATCATTTTCCAACCTACCTAATTAAAGAGCATTGTTTTGTAACTCGAACATTTCTTAATTTTTTGCTTTTTACCAACACGTTTGCCTTTTTCAAAAAGTAGTTTTGGATTTCCAACACTTCCTTGCTATAACTGGCAACATTCTCCCACTTAAAGACACTTTTGTTGTATTGTTCTTCCATCCCTTTTATGTTTGTCATTTCTTATTGTTTACATCTCCACTATACCAAAAAATGACCGATACCATATAAATTTGTCAGTATTGATTGGCTTTGTTAACATATATGAAAGGTTGTCCTTAGTATGGATTTTTTGAATATCCACACTTCCTTTTTCCACCTTCTCTTGTACAAAGTGATATTGTACTCTAATGTGCTTTGTCTTTGGGTGAAATGCTAGATTCTTTGCTAAATGCAAAATGCTCTGGCTATCACAAAATAGAGCAATCTCGTCTAGTTTGTGTTCGAGCTCGTCCATTAACATTTGCAGCCAGATCGCCTCTTTGCTAGCATAGGTAGTTGCAACATATTCTGCTTCTGTCATAGAAGTAGCTATAACAATTTGCAGTTTTAAAACCCAGCATACAGCTCCTCCAACAAGAGTAAACACATAACTTGAGGTGGACTTGCTTTTATCAAAATCCCCTCCATACTTAGAATCAACATAGCCTTTGACAGAAGTTATTAAATTCTTCACTAGTATATTCTTCTCCATTATCTGTTCTCAAACACTTGATCTTCTTCTTAGATTCAAGTTCTACCTACGCTTTGAATATTTTGAAAGCTGAAAATATATCTGCCTTCCCTTTTATAGGATACACCCAACATCTCCTAAAGTAATCATCAATAAAAGATACAAAGTATCTTGCACCTCTTAGGGATAGAACTGGTGTTTGCCAAACATCGAAGTGGTTCAATTCTATATTATCTTTACTTCTAGCATGTGAATTGATGAACTTCAATCTGTGCTACTTCTAGTAACACAATGCTCACAAAAGGCTAATGAAACTTTTTTGAGTCTTGGAAGAAGCTTTTGTTCAATGAGAATTTTCAAACTCTACTTTGACATGTGGCTAAGTTTACAATGCCACATCATTGTTAATTCTTCTATTGAAATTACCGACACAGTAGATGCTTCTCTTTTTTGTTGTGTTTCTCCTTTAAGTATGTACAGATTCATAACTATCTTTTTTGCTTTCATCACCACAAATGTGCCTTTAACTATCTTCATGATTTCATCTTGAATATCAGTTTTGCACCTATTATTATCTAATTATCCCAAGGACAATAGATTTTTCTTCAGGCCTTTCACGTGTCTTACCTCTTTAATGGTGCAGACTGTACCATCATACATCTTCAATTTGATGGTACCGATACCCGCAATCTCCGAGGCATGATCGTTTCCCATGAACACAAATTCTTTGGAGATAGGTTCATATTAGTGGAACCATTCTCTTCGGAGGATCATATGCCATGTTGCTCCTGAGTCAATAAGCAAGACATTAGCAAAACTTCTTTTGCCTTTAATGATTGTTGTTGCCTCATTGTATAAAATTTCACCATCATTTGAGGTACTTGCTACACAATCCTGAGCTTTTGATGACTTAGAATCTTTGCCTTTGCCTTCTTAGTTCTTCTTGAGATGCCAATACTCTCTCTTATAATGCCCCTTTTTGCCATAGTGATGACACTTGACATTCTTTTTACTTCTAGATTTTGATCTACACTTGACATTCTTCTTATATCTAGATTTTGATCTACTTTTACTTCTTGGGAATTTGAACTTAGGAGTGTATATGACTTGCACAGTCTTTTTGATTCCTTTTAGGTGTCATTCCAACCCTAAAAACAATTGTCATGGCTAGCTCTTATCTGATCATATACTTGTCCATAACCCTAGTATAATCTTTTAGATTGGGTGAATACCAAAGTCATTACTGTAGGTGTTATCTACCTTTGAACTAATCCTATAACTTTATATGAACTTCGAAATGACCATTATCACAAAGGTGATCATCTAGACCTAATTTTTAAGGTAGTGGAATTGAATGACACTATTTGTAGTGATAAGATTAATCAATTTTTTATGTTTTATGGTTATGTAATAAAGCATGCCCAAGTATTTCCTCTTTTCACCCATTTTTAACAAGAAAACTTGAGATTTATGAACATGTGTCTTACCTAACCGACTATTAATGCTTGGGTTTTCATAAAGCTATTTGAAGCTATGTATAGGCCAAAAAACCTTAAAGTGTCTGTTCTCATTTTCTTTTACTTCTTCAATTACTCAATAAAAGGTTAAGTACTTGAATTTATTTTACACAAAAAACCTATAGAGCCCTTTTTGCAAACTCCTACTTTAACGTCTAATTTTGGAATGAGTCATTTATTAAGGCATTAGAGAAGAATAACTCTCCCTTTTGGTTAAATGATCATAAGGAGCTACTATTTCTCATCATATGGTTAAAGCCCAACATTAGTTTAAAGAAATTAAAGAAGGACAAATAACTGAAAGTAGATTAGCAAATTATTGAGATGACAGAAGAGATGGCCTTTTGGTTTTGAAAATAGTACTAAATGTAACTTTAATTCCTTGACTATTTTCTCGGGCTTACTTATAATTGTTGTAATTTAATTATGCTTAATTGTTACATTTTTGTTTTGTTTTCCAGATTGTCATATGAAAGGAGAAACCGTGTTAAACTTAGAGAGGTTCCGTCTTCTAGCTACTAAGAGGACTTCTCAAATTGTTCAACTACCTAAGTCACAACCATTGCCCAAGCTATTTGAGCCACAACCTGAATGACCATTTTAAAACTAGGATTAGAATAACTTTGAAATTGGTCATGAAGATAGTTCTTCGTAACAAAAATGATAATGACCAGAATCTACAATTTTGAGTGATATTCCCTTCAACCAATAGAAAAAAAAACAAAAAATACCAGTTAACTTGAAAGGCAAAGAGAAAATAAAAGTCACTTTTGCTTTAACAATTAAGAGAATAATGACAAATTGATGATAACTGACCACGTCTTAGCTTGAGAGATATTTGAGGCCTATCCTTTGCCCAAAATAATTATGAAAGAAGTCATTCCTTCCAACTCTAAAAAATACATTAGGGAAAAGAAATTGGAATCATTATTTCATATAAGGGTTGAGTACACTCATTTCTCTCATAATCGAATATATTTTAAAAAGGATAAAGATTTACTTAGGGTTGCTGCTTTTTTGGATATGATCAATTTTATGGATGTGCTAGTCAATCAACATTTGCATAGACTGTTGCTATAATGGCTCTTGAATGCTAGGTTTGAGAGCTTTCAATATTTTATGATGAATACAAGGATTGGGAACTGTTTATTCTTGGATCTTTGAAAAACATTTAGAGGAGCTTAGCAAAGTGGTCCAAGGAGCTGGCTGAGAAAGAAAAGTAACTCAAAATACAAAACAACTGGTTTGCAACCCCCTCTAAACTACTTGAAACTTTTAAAAAACAATAATCAAACAAACTGTCAAAGGAAAATAAGTAGCTTGTTAAGACCACCAAAAAGAGATTAAAGCTACAAATAGTGAGACTGAGAGTCTTAGAAAAGAATTATCTATCTGTTAACTATTCTTAAAAGGTATCAAGTCTAAATGTAAAGTACTAGAATTTGATAACTATGATCTTGAATGAAAGCTTGATGAGAAGGATTGTGAACTCTTAGATAAGGTCAAGGATCTTAAAGAGCGGACCAAGAAGCTAATAGATCTAGAGGCAATCACTGGTGATCCATTCAATGGTGGCTTAATCTAGCTTTTAATCATGTTTATCTTTTCTTTAAGGATTTTGACTTTTTCAAAATAGATATGAATAAAGACATTTTAAAGACTGTTGAAAAGCTGGGAATCACTTATGAAGCCAGGCTTCTTTATAGGTAATTGCGTACACAAATATTGCTTATTTTGGTTATTTGTTTGGTTTCATTGGCTTTGTAATTAGCACATTTTGAAAAATATATATAATTTGATATAGATGTTTATTTTTTTTTGTTTGTGTTTGCTTGCCCCTCATCTAATTTCAAAAATAGTTGATGGGTTTAGTTACTTTATCCTTTGATAGAAAACACTTAATTTGTTTAGTCTCGTTATGTTTTTTAGGCATCTTATGCCTTTTATAGTTGTTCAAACCTTGAGCTATTTACTTTCCTAGGAATCTTATGCCTCAACGATCATTTTAATCATTGCAATTTTGAGTTATTTATGCTCATAGGCATCTTGTACCTCAATGATCATTTTGATCATTCTAGTTTTGAACTTGTATGCTTATAGGCATCTTGCACCCTGGCAATCACTACCAATATTTTAAACTGCTTAAGCTCATAAACATCTTGTGCTTTTATGATCATTTTAATCACCAAATCTTGAACTTGTGTTTACATATTCATGCTCTTTAAATGGTTGACCATGATAATGAAGACTTGTCATGTTGAAACAAGTAATTGAGAAAAACTAAGTGCACTTTATTCACCCTTTTGGGGATAACAAAGTATTAATGCAAAATTTATCACATTAGGAAAGAGACCTCATACTTGGTCTTTATAGGATTATAGCTTGCCAATTAAAACCTTAATCTTATAGCATTTATATTTTCATGTCTCCATTCATCTGATCATTTTTTTCCTTTAAGTTTTGTCCTTTTTTTCTTAGGCTTTTCAATTCACTTTTCATTATTCATGGGTTTTTGCTCAAACTCAAACTGCTTGTTAGCTTTGGATATTTTCCCTTCTTCGAGGTTGCTCATATAACATCTTTAGGTTATAAGTTGATCATATTAGGAAAAATACCTCATACTTAGCCTTTATAGGATCGTAGCTTACTAATTACAACTTTAGTCTTATAGCATTCATATTTCTAGGTATTTAGTCATCCAATCATTGTCCATTTTCCTTAAGTTTTTCACTTTCTTTCTTAAGCTTTATAAATGGCTTTTCATCATTCATGAGGTTTTTCTTGAACTTATATTGCACATTAGCTTTAGATGTTTACCCACCTTCAAGGCTGCTTATATAACATCTCCAGCCTATGAGTTGATTAGCTCTAACTCCCCCAACACCATCTGTAATAGGAAACTTCATTAATAAATGAAGTGTCAATACTATCGCTTGAGCTTGATTTAATGATATTTGTTTGAATATAGAGTTGTAAGCCATATTGAATACATCAACCACCAAAAATTTTACGTCAATGTTGCAAATATGGGGTCATGTTCCCAATGAAACACTTAACTTTATCAAGCCTATGACTGACACCTTTTTCCTAAGAAATTGAACAAAATTCCTTAGTACAATGTTAAATTTCCAATTAATACATGAAGTGCCTTTACTGTTTGAGTGTATAAAATGTCTGTTGAGCTACCCTGGTTGATCAAAATTCTCTTTACTGCATAATTATGAATAGTTGTAGTGATCACCATTGGATCATCATGATCGTTATTGAAATGCAACATGTAATATACTTTAAAGAATGATATGATAGGTTCAAATCCTTGCTTTAGCTATTTATGATTCATCTATTGTCATTATTAGTCATAAATGTCTTCTGCCAGCATTTCTTAAGGTTCCCTTTCCTGGGAATCCTTCTAGTAATGGTCTCTGCCACCTCGATAACTTCTGATTTTCCTTTTGGCTCTTTGCACTTTTCATCTAATCATTCTTCAGGGGAACACAATAAGGTTTATTCACATTCTTTGTGGTTATTCTGTTGTTTTGTATGATTGCTTGCTTTCAGAAAGATCATACTTTTTATGTTATTGCAAGTGACCTCTCTTTATCAACTCTTTAATTTCATTCTTTAAACTAACACATTTGTTCGTATTTTGACTCCGGTATCTATGGAATTTGCAGTATTTATTTGCTCATGAAGGGGTGGTTTTTGATTTTTTTGAGGAGATAACTTCATTAGTTCAACCAGTTTAATGTCATCCTTTTCTTCGTTGTGGTGTTGAGTGGAGTATAATCCTTAAAATGCAGCTTTAGTATATGTTTGTCTTTTCAACCTCCTTTGTCAATCTTTTGTTAATTTTTGTTTCCTTATTCAGTTTGTCTTTTCGATTATTTGACTTTCACAATGTTGATAAATTTTGTTAATTAAGATAACAACTTTGCCAAATTATACACTAGTTTTTTAGTTAGAGGTTTGGATAAATCATTTAATCGAAAATCGACTAAAATAAAATGTACTACCATTGCCTCTTGTAGATCTTTGATTTTTAATGTCGCTTGATTGAATCAATTAAGATACTCATTTGGTGATTTATTTTTTCTTTGCGTAATAGTCATTAGAGAGGTACTAGTCTTCATAATGAGCTAAAAATTAGTCAACCAAGTCACATAATTGTTCAATTAAGTTAGGTTTTAAAATCATATATCATTGGAGGCCTATCTTTTTCAAGGTGGTAGAGAAAACCTTGTACATTATTGTATCTGACACACCAAAAAGTAACATAGCCTCTTAGAATGCTTTGACATGTTGTAGATTGGTTGTTCTATTATAAGATTCCAGGTCAGTTAGGGCCTTAAAGCTTTAAGGAATAGGCACTCTTCTTATCTTTGGGAAAAAAAGATGGAGATTCTCTTACTTATTATGAATATAATATCATTGGTCATGATTATCATAAAAATTCAAATGATTCACTTCCCTATTCCATTCAAGTGAACTATGACCATAATTCCATGAGCTACCAGTATTTTTACTACCAAACTCTTCTGATCAATCACTAACTAGTCATCATCTATGAATTTGATTTTGATCACCATGATCATGTTGTTGATCATGAAAGTGATCATAGTCATGAAAGCGATTGTGCTAATTGTTACTGTGATGATTTTCATGTTACCACTATAGTGTTTAGTGCATTCGATCAAGTTTTGCTCATAAATGGTGATTTTCACCTTGTAATATCTCTCTCTCATTGTTTCCACATAAATTTTGGCGGTGACCATATCTATTATTATGGTGATGGAAAAATTGTTGGTCCATTAACATTCAGCTATTGTCTCCTATCTCACATCTTTTTACGGAACTTTGATTGTTATCATGTTACATAATGATAGTAAGATGGTCAGACTTGAAGATGCTAACATAGCTAGCTTATTTTCTTTAGTTTTGATATTTAAAAAATAATCTTGCTTAATAGCTCAATCTAATTAGGTGTTTAACTATTTGTTAGTTATGTAGGTTCAAAGTTAATCAAGTAATGCTCAAGAGATTCATATCAACTTAGTATTCTTTCTTTGATTTTATAGGATCTTTCGTAAGTGAATTTTAAATCAATTTGATCCAACTATGCTCTATAAAATAACTTAACTTGAGATAGCAATAATCAGTTTAAATGAGTTTTTGATCAAAAGAATTCAAACAAAGTTTTTATATGATCTTTTACAAGTACAAGGTTTATAAAAACCATTTTTCATTCTTTGAATTAGTTCACGAATTGATTCATGTTGAAAAACTTATGAAAACTATTTGAATCGATTCATGAAGAAAACTTTTCTTATCGAAGGTTTGGAATTTTTCTGAATCGATTCCCTAATCGATTCAACATTTGTTTCAAAACATTATGATTCGATTCATTAATCGATTAGGCCATGAATTTTTACATAAGCTGAATTGATTCACAAATTAATTAGTCAGTTATAAGTTTGTTATAACCGCTACAAATCGATTCATGAATCAATTCAAGGACTGAAAATTAGTTATTTTTTAATGTCGATTATCGTAACTATCAATAGACCAAACCTTATTTGTTTCATAACACATTGTGACAAAAACAGAGAAAATCTCAGGGCTTAAACTTGATCTTGCTATCTTATAGTTTTTCCTCAATCCAATCAATCTTGGATCAAATAGTTAAAGGATTCACCTTAAATAATTGAGATTTTCATCTCAATTGAAGTATTGTATCTCTAACTCAAATTGTTTACTTCTATTTTAGATTTCTAGGCATTAGGAATCTAGATACAAAGGAAGATGTTGATCTTCCTTTTCCATTCTTCTAGAATTATGAGGTTGATTACAATTGGTAGGAAGTACATTGAATTCTTGTAAATTTTCTTAACTGTGAGGTTGTTCAAAATTAGGTGAAGATATAGAATTTTTATATCATAGATCTACAAGAACCTAACAAAAATCTTGTATTGTAAAAGTGGTATGTAGGAGCCTGATTTAATCCCTATGATTAATAATATAATAGATCATTCAGTTGAGGACTGATACAGTGGATGTAGACTTGAATTATGATTTCAATTCAAGTTGAATCACTTAAAAATTTTTGTGTCTTGATTCTTTCATTACTGCTTTTACAATTCTTCACATTTTCTATTTTTGCATTAATTCTACAATTTAGTTTTCTGCTATTTCAATTAATAGACAATTTAATTGTTAATCATATAATTGGATACAATTCTTGTAAACAAGAAAGTCTTCTGTTGTGCATTCACTTGCAAATTAAAATTTTCTATCATATTAAAATTGACATAGTTGTTGAACTCATTTAGATTCACTACAAACTAAAGAGTATAAAATTCCTATGAGGGAATAAGGGCAAGATCACAACTCTTATTTCTTTCAAGACCAATAGAAGATCCAGCTTGTTGCTCATAAGAAACAAAGAAGAATTAGAAGATTAATGATCCACAAGGCAGTAGTAAAGATGATCGTGAAATAGGTCAAAAGTAATGCTCGTAAATATCGATAAAGATGATCACATTAGATCAAGAATTATGCAAGTAAGATAAAGAAAACTTACGATTAAGTATAACATGCCGTAGAAAATTACAAAGCCACCATCAAATCAAATGTTAAGAATTGCACTAATGAGCCATGAATAATTACGACACGATTCTAATAGAGGTCATCAATTAAGTTAACATATGATAAATAAATGTGAGATCAAAGGATGCAATAGAACGAGAAAATGTTGGAGTTAGAAAAGCATGTGTGAGCCTGCCAATAGAGAAAATGTAGAGACACTTTATCGAAGAAATTTAAAATAGCTAGTAGTAAAGCAAATTACCAGTTACATATGATGAAATGTTAGAATGGATCTAAGGTTGAAAGCAAAAAAAACTGTAAACAAACCATAAATGGAAGAGGAATATATCAAGATATGGTGAAAAGCTAGTAAGTATGAAATTTACATGGAACAATATGAAGATTAAGTAGAATATATTAAAATGAATGCAGACAAATATCTGTCATGATATAATGACTGCAAAAACTTATGAAAATGGAAATTGTAAAAAGATTGTGAAAATTTGCATAGATAATCAAACTACAAATAGTATCAAAACATGTCTTCTTCGATGGTTGAGCATGGTAGCCAAATAAACTTACAAAGAGGCTTAGGCGGTGGAAACTGTCAAGGCCCCTTAAAATCTCAAGTTAGAATCTATTGTGATAGTGAGAATAAAGTGCTCAAAATCTAAGTAATGTAACCATACTTGGTTATTTATAAAAGTTGGGAGTGGCATAGTAGTCTTTTGATCGTTAACTAGCAACATAATTGCCCTTAGTTGGTAGACTGTTAATTGGGTCCACATTATAGTTGTGAAGAGTCACATGTTCTCATATGATTAGGTTAATAATTTATATTCATTATTTACCAGACTAAAGTTTATTGTGGTTGGAAAGAAAGAAAATAATGAAGAAAGCAAATTTTAAAATTTAATGATTTTTCTTGTTTGAATTGCAAGAAAAGAGAAGGAAAGAAAATTAAAAGGTAAAACTTATAATTCTAATTTTCTAATACTTTCAAATTTTAAAATTCTTGTCTTGTCCACTCTAATTTAAATTTAAAATCTTTCTTTCCTTTTTCCCTTCTTTTCTTTCCAATCAAACAAAGGATAAAGGAAGTTAATCAATATGTGCATTTGTTTCCCTCACCATGGGTTTGAACAATAGAGACTCTCAATCTTGGGGCTAGGAGCTTTATGAAGTGAAGGAGAATGGCTTTGTACTTCATATTCATGATCTTGTCAAATGTCAATGCATCAACGAGGACTTTTAAGTTTGATTCCAAGATGACTTGTTTAAAGCTGAGGTCCCATGCCAAATTTAGACCATGAAAGGTATCCCATAATTCAACTATGAAGAAACTGCAAATCCCCATATTTTAAACAAACAAACTTAACAAACTATGAAGTTCATGATTTAACATTAATTACTTTATATGATATTATAATAGTCTAGATAAGTACACAAAATTTGAAAGAGCAATTTTACATACTTAACAAACTATTAAACTTATCTAATAAATATGACAATTTATGTTAGATTGTAAGCCCATATAAAGGGTATGAAGTTCATGATTTAACATTAATTAGTTTTTTTTTTCCATAAAAATCATGATTTGAGCTCTTCATTACAATATTATTATATTACTTCATTTGTTTTCTCTCGTTGAGAGAGTTTATTTAAGTTATTCATCAGCTAAGTAGTTCTTGTAAGTGATAAATGATAAGAAATCCCTTTTGATTTATAAAGAGGGTGAGATATCCCTTAAAATTTCTTAGAAAGGATAAGGTATCTCTTGTAAAGAAAGGATTTGCTTAGAAAAAACAAAAGAGATTGTAAGGCTTTTTCAAGTTCCAATTGAAAGTTGAAAGGATAGAAAAATTATCAATCTAAATTTGAGAAGAACTTGAAAAATAGATGTAATCCTTGGAAGGTTTCAAGGCCAAGTCTCTCTATCCTTAATTGTTTTGCATTTTATGATATGCTCTATATTTTAGTGAAATTTGTTGGATATATTGTACTTCAAAGTTTAATTTATTGCTTAATGCTCAAATGCTTAAAAGAGTTATATTTATCAATGTATGTGCTTCTTGATACCTTACTCATATGTAATTGCATGAGTTGCAAACATCTTCACAATAATTATCTTGACACTACAAGAAAAATCCGATATTCCAACGAATTTTCCCACGGAATAACGTCTGCTGGAATATTGCAACGGATTTTCTCACGGACTATCGGTCCGTTGTAATAATTCAACAGAAAGTGGTAATATTCCAACGGAGTAACATATCCATTGGAGAATCCATTGGAATTATCCAACGGATATTAGAACGGTCATGTATCCGTTGGAATATTCCAACGGAATATATCTGTTAGAAATTTTCTGTTGGAATAATCAAAGACGCTTAAATAATACGGCGCGTTTTGATTATTTATTGAATTCCAACGGAACAATGGAATTGTCCGTTGGAATTTTAAAACACGCTTAAGTAAAACGGTGCGTTTTGATTATTTATTAAATTCCAACAGAAATTTTCCGTTGGAATGTCCGTTGGAATTTTCGAAACCCTTAAACTCGTTCCCAAATTCATTTCTGCAGATCTGGCCGATACTTTTCGAAGGCAATCGCAGCTTTCGGTGTCTTCCAGCATCTAATCGTCTTCTCCGGTGAGTTCTGATCATTTCGTTCGGTTGTTGAAGCTCCATTTGCGTCATAGTAAGGTAAAATCACTTTTGTAGTAAATTTTATCGATTTGTT
>JANHAO010024608.1:0-11574 GCA_026873985.1 Saraca asoca
TATTTAATAATTGTAATCTCCATTAAAATAATTAAATCTTTGATTAATTAATACTTCTAATCATATTAGAATCATTTCAAATTTCTAAGATGTTCACCCAATTTAACTCTTAAATTCAAAATATTTTGCATTCTAATTTTTCCTTTGACTTTGCATCAAAGAGATTCTATTGTGTGTGACCTATTAGGTTTTCATGCATGTTTGCAATCAATTCATTTGCAAACTTCTATAAGCTCAATTGAATTAAAACTCCTTTTTAATTCAAACACAATTTCTACAAATTGTTCAAACAATTCATAGATCAATATTGGCTTCTAGCAAAGCATTATGACTATCCAAATGCCAGGAATAGATTTGTGAAAATGAAAAGCTTTTGTGACAAGGTGTTAGTGTGTATTTCAATCCTTTCATCTCTTGATATTCAAATTAGACTTAGGGTATAGTTCAAGTGTTAACCCTATGAACATCCAATTTAGGATATATGTTTGACCATATGTTATCTCACAATCATTCATACAAAAAATTTCTTTTTATGTATCATTAATTGATTATGCATAAAACTCTTTTTATGTGTAAATTAATGCATAGGCCTATGATTTTTTATCATAGCACAAATGTTAATATATCTTTAGAATATCTTTCCTTTATTACCAAGGAGGATGGATTCCATATTGATTAGTTACTATCTTCATATACTTTGTGGTATACCCAAAATTATTTATATATGAAATCACTACATTCTTCTATAAGAATGTGACATAACATATGTTGGTTTACTTATGAATAATTGACATTAAGTTTTCTCAATTATTCAGCAATAGGGGATATTTAAAAATTATAATTACATCTATAAATTATCTCATAATTATAATCCCCATTGTAATTTATTTATATGCTATAATATTTCAAGGACTTTATCTATGATAGTATACATAAATCAAACATATATATATTTAAAACTATATTGATAAAGAGGCGGAAACATCATGTTTTATTAAATATGCTAAGATATTTAGTATCCATACCATTGTAATTGATTGTCTCTAGGGCATCTTTATACTAACACTCTTGGATGTATTCTCGGGTGTCCCATTTAGTAGTTGGCTAGAAATATCCATTAAGGACTACTTTCTTGGCAAGGGTTAAGGTAGGGTTTATCGCAAATTCCCACAAAGAGTTCTCTTAGAACATAATCCACATCTTCATCATACAAACATTATAGTATGGGTAAGGAGAAAGATCACTCATACAATCTTCCTTCCTTTAAGTGATAGTGGGTAACTCAATGAGTAACTTTGGTAGCTCCATCTTTTTTCATTTGGGAGCTATCTATCTTTTAAGAAGGTGATGATAGGGTCCTTCCAACATGGTAAGAGTGTGGTACACATTAGTTCATCCTCCCCTTGTATGCTTGATTTTGTGAGCATCTTGTACAAGACAGACTTGTTGACTATTACCCAAGGCATTGGCTAGTTTGGATAGCATGTCTGCCTTCTAGGTACCAAGACTAGCTTATTTTCTTTAAAATTGTTGTATCAAAGTTATGGCCTTTTAGTCATACCATGCCAATCTAGGTACCTATACTTCTTTGATCTTGAGATCTTTCCCACGGCTAGTTGAGAGTCATTGTGAACTTTAATTCTTCTTGCTTTCACTTGTTTGGCCAGTTTTAGTCCAATAATTAATGCTTCATACTCTGATTCATTGTTGGTTATTTTGAATTCAAATTTTAAAGAGTTTTCTAAATATACATGATCTGGCCTTTTTGAAGATAATTCTAGCTCTGCTTCCTTTACTATAAGATGATTTGTCCATGAACAACATCTATATGAAAGGTTCATTGGTCATCATAGTTGCTTGATCTAGGTGGGTCATCTTTGCAATGAAATTGATGAGCACCTAGGATTTTGCCACTTTTCTTGGTTCTTAGCTCACCCCATATTCACTAAATTTGATGGACCAACTTACTAAGCACTTAACGAGGTTAGGTTTTCCTAACATTTGATGTAAGGGTTGGTTAGTTTAGATAACCAACTTGTGAGTTTGGAAGTATGGCTTAAATCTTTTAGAGAAGATCAAGAAGGCATATGCCAATTTGTCAATTTTTTGATACCTAAATTTAGCGCCATGTAGGACCTTGTTAACAAAGTATATAGGCTACTATTTGCTACATTTGTCCTTGATTAGGACCAAATTGATAGCCTCGTGAATAGTATTAGTAGAGGCAAGGTGACTCCTTTGGGGTCGGTCAAGTGAGTATTGGAAGATTCACTAAATAGGCCTTTAGATTAGGGAGCACTTTCTCGTGTTCGTTGGTCTATGCAAAATTCTTAATGTCTTTCAATATCTTAAACAATAGGAGACATCGATCACCTGAGTTGAACATAGAGTAGGTAAGTAAGCTAATCCTGTTGTTGAGTCATTAGACTTCTTTGATATTTTTTAGGCTCTACATTTCTAGGATCAGCCTACACTTGGTGGGGTTTGCCTCTATGCCCTGTTAGGTTACCGTGAATCCTAAGAACTTTTCAACAAACACTTTAGAGTTGCATTTGTTCAGGTTGATCCACATATTGTTTTTCTTTAAGGTGGTAAAAGTTTCTTGAAGGTCCCTCAGGTGAGGATTGAGTTCACTTGACTTGATTATCATTGATGTAGAGTTCTAAGTTTCTTTTATCTAAGCATTAAAGAGTATATTCATCATTCTTTTGTATGTTGCCCTAATGTTCTTTTGTCCAAAAGGCATTATCCTGTAATAGTAAGTGCCTTTATCTGTGATAAAGGCCATTTTCTCTTCATCTTACTCATCCATCATGATCTAATTATAGCCTTGAAAAACATATAAAAAACTAAGCAGTCTGCATTTTAAGTCCCAATTGATCATTTGGTCTATGAAGGGGAAGGGAAATGAGTTATTGGGGAATGTTCTATTGAGGTCAATAAAATCCACACATATTCTCTAAGCCTTATTCTTCTTTTTTGCTAGCATGATGTTGGATAACCAGGTTGTGTGGTGCACTTCTCTGATGAATCTTATGTGAACAAATTTCTTCCTTAGTCATTGCTTGGTGGTTGAACTTGAAGTGTAATTTATTTTACTGAATCAACTTTGTATTTAGGTTGATCCCTAGTTTGTGGCATGTTATCTTTTTGGAAATTCTTAGCATTTCTATGCTCGTCCAGGCGAAAACTTCAATATTGTCCTTTATCAGTCTTACTAGAGCTTCCTTCACATCAACAAGTAGTTTTGACCTAAAGTGGATTGTTCACTAATCATTGGGGCTAAAGATGTGTACTTCTTCTAACTCTTCCTCTAGCTTTGGGTTTTGTTATCTCCATCCTTCAGCCCTTAGGTCTAGGTTCTCCATCCTAATGGTCTACTAGCATTCCAACATTTTGTATTTTGGTCTGGGTTTTGTAGTAATTGCTATTTTTTATTTTGGGTTAGTCCTTAGGCTATTGAAATAGCAATGGTGGGTTGTTTCTTGGTCAGCTTGAACTTAGCCAACTTTGTTTTGAGTAGGGAACTTCATTAGTAGGTTTGGAATTAGTACTATGGCTTTTGCTTTGTTAAGGCCAATTCACCCCAAGATCATGTTGTAAGTGGAATTTTCCCATTCATAACCTGAAAATTGACGTCGATGTCTTCGCAGTGTTCCTCATTGCTGATTATCATCCTCAAAGGCGATGCTTCCTTTTACTTCCACTACTTTTCCAGAAAAATTGACAAGAGTTTCCATATATGGGATGAGTTGTTAGTGGGGAATGCATAAAGCCTTGAATGCATGCTCATAGAGGATATCAGTGGAGCTCTCCTAATCTATCAGGATTCTCTTAACTATCCAATTATGAATTGTGGTGGTTATGATCACTGGTCGTTGTGATCTCGAATGATTTTGCCATAATCCTCATTTCAGAAGGAGATTATTGGGAGCATTCATAGTCATTTATTTAGTCTTTTTTGTTGACATTCATCACTTCTTGGAAGGATTTCTTCCTTGCCTTAACAAAGCTTTCTCTACCTATAAATTCATTGAATATTACTTTGACGACCCCTAGTAAGAGTCGTTCTCCCTTTGGCCTCGAGGCATTCCTCTATCCACATTTGCCTTCTTCCATTTTCTTAGGTTTGTCACCTTTTTTTTCTTCTGTTATCGCTTTGCTTGCTTCCTCTGCTTGCTCTTTGGCTTTGCTTGCCTTTGTAGAGATAGGTGTCTAGTTTCCCACACCTAGTTAAATCTTTGATTTCATCCTTAAGAGCACTACATTCTTCTATCTCATGCCTATAATCCCTATGAAAATGGCAATATTTTGACTTAGCCATTGGTCTAAAATGCTTCCTTTGCTTGGGTCATTGGTCCAACCTTGCTATCATAATGTCTTTGATGATCTTTGCCTTAAGGACATTTAGGGATGAATAATTATTGAATCTTGCCTTTGGAGTAATTCTGCCACCATGGTTGTTGGACATCGGGTGAAGGAGTATGAGAAGTTACAATGTTGTAGGCCTGTTACTATTACATGTATGACCACTTCATTGGATAGATCCTTGATCTCCAATGCTATCTTGTTAAACCATGCCTGGAAGTCCTTAAGGCTTTTTTGCTTACCTTGGGTGAAGTTTACTAATAAGGTGGAAGTTTTCTTGTAAGATTTGCTTATAGCAAAGTGCATTAAGAACACATTGGGTAGTTGGCAAAATTAGGTAATCGACCAAGGGGCAGGAGAGGTAAATCAATGTAAAGTTATTCTTTTTTCAAAGTAGTGGAGAAAACCCTAAACATGATGGCATCTAGAGCTCTAGATAATAGCATAACTATCTTGAAGGCTTTTAAGTGGTCTTGTGGGTTAGATGTCCCGTCATATTACTTTATATTGGTTAGTGCTTTAATGTTGGGTGGCAGGGGGGTGAAGATGATGTCTAAGGTGAAGGGTTGAATTTCTTGAGTAGGTGAGGGTGGTGGCAATAGTGGTGGCATTGTTGATAGTAAAAATCATGATAAGTCTCGCATAGATATTTGTGGTAATGCAACTCCCCTCTTCTAGGTCCAATACTTCTGCCTTGAGGGTGCTTTAGAATATACTTCTTATAACCAAAGTTCTATTGCCATTTTGGCCATCACCTTTATTTCCTCCATTCACCAGTTATTGGAGGTGGAGGACGTCCACAGGTTGCATATCTCACTGATGAGCACTTGGTGCCAAAGTTTGCCATTGAGGTTTCCTTTGTTGTTGTCATCATCATCTTGAATGCTATATTGTCACTACTCTAGTTGTATCGGTCGTGATGTGATGGTGGGGATAGGGAAGTATCTCTTGATTGATTATGGTGGGAAGGGGTTATATGGTTTCCATCATGGCAGGCTAAGTTAGCAATCAAATGACTCATAGGAGCTATTTCTCAATTAAAGTTGTGGTGGTGGTTAGGGGTTTTTTGGTTCAAACTTTTCTACAAATAGTGGAAAAAGAGTCTCATAGAGGCACCAATGATAAAATCCTTGCCTGTTGGATGTTAACAATAAGACCTATATATAAAAAAGACACTGGTGACGCATTGGAAGACACTCAAATGGTTAAGTTAGGCTATAGGCAAGGAACTCAGGAAAAAATGTCTTAAGATTTTTGAAATACCTGGTTCTTTTATATAAGCATGCAACCAGGGATAAAATGGTCTAAAAGGGTGGACTAGGTTGCATAACAGGTGGTTAGTATGACTTATTGAGATAGAGGCCAGGTATTATCCTTTGTGCATGATCATGAGGACTGTATGGAGTGATAGGTGCTTATGGGTGACTTGTGGCAAGGCTTAGGCAATTGTCCAGGTAGAAAAGCGTGAATAGGTCGATGTCGTGTTATTGGCCTATAGGTGATTTTCTAGGTCATTTGGGTCTGTCACTAAGAGCAAAGGGGTTGGTGAAGTTTTGGCATTGCCGGATTCAATATATTTATTATATAGATTATATTCACAAAACTTTACATCAATCTAAAATTAGCTACTATCCTATCAATGAGCTTTAAAATTGACATAAACTGTGCCTTTCAAATATAAATGAATTACAACTATGTGATTACTTACTTATTGTTATTTGAATTTTCTTAAATTTTGTATATAAGATGAACATGATAATTACTTGTAAATCAATAGTTAGATCGAAAAAAATCTACAAAAATTTATTGATTGGTGTAAATGTTCTAACCCTTATACTAGTGTCAATTGATCTCAACACAAAATGATTTGTTTTGACTAAGTTTTCATATATTGAAAGTTAACAAATGTGTGGAGTGATTAAGCATTTAGTATAGATAATAGAGATAAGATTAGATAAAAAAATAAGTAATACAATCTGAATTTTCTATGATGTAGATAAAAAGAAATAAAAATAATTTCTATAACATATATATAATTGACAGAATATAAGTCATTTAAACTTGATCAATATTTGTGCACTCTTTTAAGAGCATATGCTTGGTTTCTGAGATGCAATTAGAAATGGAAATATTTTTTCAATTTTGATTCATAACCACATATTTTTTTTTAATTGCAATTTTCACAATGCAATCACAGTTGCAACCATAATGCTAACCTATAATAACATCTAACATATTATACATTCTTGATATGTGGTTTAGATACTTGGAATTTATGAATGGTTCGGCTGCAATCCTCTTCCACCAGAGTTATGGCTTATACCCAAGTTTAGCCCCATTCATCCAGGTTTATACTTTATATGGAAACTAATATACTAATTTCTTTGCCTTGTTTGGAATTACAAAAGAAAAATCAATTCAACTTATGAACAATTTTATGTATGAATCTAATTATAAATAAATTAAATTTTATTTTTTTATGATTTAAAATTAAAAGTTAAAGAGTAATTTTTATACATTCTCATCTATCCGTAATGCAATTTGTAGTTTTTGACTAAATTCAAATTGCCAAATGATATGCTATGCAGGAAAAATATTATGCCTTTGTCGCTTGATTTACATGCCCATGTCATATTTATATGGCAAGAGATTTGTGGGTCCCATTACTCCTTTGATCAAGTCTTTGAGACAAGAATTGTATAATGAGCCATATGATCAAATCAATTGGAATAAAGCTCGAAACATAGTTGCAAAGGTGAATGAATGTTTAATTGCTATTTAATTTCATAAATAAGTTTTAAAGGAAAATAAATTGACCTCTCTTAAAATTTTTCAAAATTATACAAATCTTTTATTTAGTTTCAAAAATCTCCCTAAAACTTCGGGAAGTATTAGAATTTGCTCAATTATAGTAATTTCCATTATAAATAGTGATATATTCCATTTAACACTGGTCAAATGCCATTTTTGAATATCAAATACTAACTTTACCCTTATAAGAATAGACTCTATTCATGAGAGAAAAGCTACAACCATACTTGCAATAATAATAGAGTTTATTCATTTTTTTTCAAAACTTGATATTTTCATAAATGTTACTTGCTAACCTTTGCATTTCTTAAGTAGTCTTAGTTCCCTATTAGAGCCATTATTTACATAGGTAGACATGTAGAAATGGTTTGGAAGAGTATTTTGCAATTGAAAGCACAAAAAAAATTGACTTGCAACAAATAAGGGGCAATGTATATATCAGTATAAGGATAAAATTGGCATTTGGTGGTCAAATATGTCATTCAACTAACCTTGAATGGAATAAATCATGATTTATAACGGAAGTTACTAAAATGAGACAAAGTTTAGTGCTTTTTAAAGTTAAATGGAGGTTCATGTAGATTTTAAAATCAAAAGAGAAATACATGTAATTTTGTAAAACCTCAGGGAAAATCAGTGTATTTTTTCTAAGTTTTATTATGTTTTAAGTCTTCCCTTCATGTAGATTCCTCTATAATTCTAACCTTATGTTCAAGATGATTAATACTTTGAGATAAATATTATGTCCCCAAGTTTAACAAAATTATATAGTGATATCTCTTTAACCTTAAAAACTTGTTCAATCCTTTATTGAAAGACAAAAAATGCTACACTGAAACTGACCATTAGGTTTAAATTAAATAATATGATGTATTCTTATTACTTTATTATCAAATATAATGTTGGACTAAATTCAAACAACTAAATTATAGCTAATGGAAAAAAAAACAAATTTAAGTTTAAATGTAATTTTTTTCTACTATCTAAGGGAGATCTTTTATAAATTTGAAAGTAGAAGAGAAGTTTGTGGAGTTTTTTAATCTTATGGGAGGTTAAAGATTCTTTCTCTAATATTATTTATATACTAACCATTTGTTTGAAGCCATAATTTTAGGAGGATCTATATTATCCACATCCATTTATTCAAGATTTGTTATGGACATTTCTTCATCATGTGGTGGAACCTTTTCTAAATCGTTGGCCATTTTCCATATTGAGAGAGAAGGCACTTAAGGTTGCAATAAATCATGTACATTATGAGGATGAGAATAGTAGATATATTTGCATTGGAAGTGTACAAAAGGTAAACAACTAGCTTATGTAACATTTAATTATTTATAAATTGATGTATATGAATAATTTGTTGCTCGATGGAAGTTATTATGGTAATTTTCATGGTAGGTGTTGTGCTTGATTGCATGTTTTGTTGAAGATCCTAATTCAGAGGCATACAAACTTCATTTAGCTAGAATTCCTGATTACTTTTGGGTAGCTGAAGATGGTCTAAAAATTCAGGTTAGCATTAATTTATTTGCCACTAGGAAGTGTATTAACCATATTTTTAGATTGCAGTTCATAGCTGTAATTTTGCTCTGAAAAGGTCGTGCTTTCTTGCATTTATCCACTATTTTACTAATTACAACATAACAATAGGGATGATCATAACCACAATTTAAAAACATGATATATGATGAATGTTAACTAATTATAATTTCATTTATAATGTAGAGTTGTGGTGGTCAATTGTGGGATGTTGCATTTGCTATACAAGCAATCCTTTCTTGTGATTTAAGTGAAGAGTATGGGCCTACACTTAGAAAAGCACATGATTTTGTGAAGGCTACACAGGTTGAAATTTCTTAATTACCCTAATATTCTATCATAGCCATTTATTTTATTAAGAAAAAATGATTAATAAAAAAACTTAATGTCACTTACTTGAAGGTTCAAGAAAATCCTTCTGGTGACTTCAAAGCAATGTACCATCACATATCCAAAGGAGCATGGACATTCTCAATGAATGATCATGGTTGGCAAGTCTCTGACTGTACAGCAGAAGGATTAAAGGTTTTTACAAGCATATCAATTAAAATATGAACTTTATATCATTAATGTTATGTTTGAATAAAAAAGAATAAAGGGAAAGGAAAAGGAATAAAGTGTCATGTCATAAATTTCTCCTTGTTTAAAAGTTTTGATTAAGGAGGGGAAGAGATTAGAACTTTATAACTAATTCTCCAAAGTCCTCCAACACCTTTTACTACTCAATATTTTGTATTCCTTCAATTTAAGAGATTTTAGAAGATTTTTTAAATATCTAAACAAGGGGAAGGGAAGTCTTCCTTTAACCATCCATTCTCCTTCCTTTCGTTACCTTTGATGCTCTCTCAATGTCTTCCTTTCCCTTTCCCTCCTTACTCCTAAACATACCATTAGATTTTAGTTGACTTGAATTTCACATTTTAAGGTAAAATTAGTGAAATTTTGAGCAATTTAGATGTTGTTTATTGTAACTTTGTTAAAGGAGCAACATTTGTCTAAATTGAATTTTTTTATGCATACTATTCTTGAAAGGTTTATGAAAAGTTTTTGTACTTTTTGTAACTTTTCATATTAAGTTGTTGTTTTTTAATAAAAAGTTACAACACTTGAAAAATATTTTGTGGTAAAACTTTGATCGAAGTAGTTGTAACACTTTGTTTACTTGTTACATGCATAGTCTGTATAAAATTCCAATAAATTTGTAAATAAGTTATATAAAGTATAAAAAATCAAACAAAATTTGCAAGTTTTTTTAAAAAGTTCAAAAAAGATTGAGTACTTATAAAGGTAAATTCCTTTTTCTTAAAAATTTGGGTAAAACTTTACTCTTCCTATAGGTAAAATAATGTTACTAGCACTCACAATTCATTAATGTCTCATTTACACATTTTCATTGAGAATCCATATACATAGTTTGTAACAATATATGCAGCATTTGGAGGTTCCATTCTCATTATTTCTATGCTCTTCCTTATCATGTTATGAATGATAAATTTTATACCAAGCACTAATTATTTTGTGATATTTAATAGTTACTCTTTTAATATTTACACTATAAAATATTACTCTACTAATTAATTTTTGCTTCATTTTTTAAACCCAATACCATTCATAACCTCACTTACACACCTATTTACAGGTTGTACTCATGTTCTCACAAATGTCACCTAATTTAGTTGGAGAAAAAATGGAAAAAGAGCAGTTGTATGATGCTGTTAATGTTATTCTCTCTCTACAAGTATGGTTTTTTTTTTTTTTTGTATAGTTGAGACATTCATGTCTTTTTATGTATCTATAATTTCAAGTCTTTAAGTAGTTGCAAATCTTAAGTATTGGGCTTATTTGTAGAGCAATAATGGTGGTTTTTCAGTATGGGAGCCTCAAAGAGCCTATCGTTGGTTGGAGGTCAGTAGACATTTAAATTGCTTCCATAATTGCAAAATTGTTGTTGTGTAAGTTTTTGAACTAAAATTTTCTGTAATTTTGCTTTGCAACAAACACAATTTCCTGCATTTGTTTGCAATTTTGCTATTTGCAATTGTGAAGTGCACAAATGCAATTTAGAGCCATGATAAACTTATCCAAAATATTTAAAGTTATTGTCTTTGATTGATTGAAAACTGATTTACTTAAATGTCTACTGCAGAAATTCAATCCAACAGAATTCTTTGAAGACACTTTAATTGAGACTGAGTGAGATTTATTTTAATGTTGAATACATTGCTAGTTGAAGCAATAATGATAACTTCTTGCTTCTTATCTTATGTTATGTTATGAAATAGGTATGTTGAGTGTACAACATCAGCAATACAAGCCTTGACGTTATTTAGAAAGTTACATCCAAAGCATAGGAGAAAGGAAATTGATGATTGTATTTCTAAAGCAGTTCATTTCATTGAAAGCACACAAAATCTAGATGGGTCATGGTAATGTGCTTTTCTTGTTACATCTCATTTTACCATTTTCTACACCATTTATAAATCTAGCAATTCTATATTCTAATGCCAAAAAATTCATATTTGTTTTGTTTACAAAATATATGATAGGTTGCCTAAAAGAAGTGATGACTAGGTTTTAGGAAGTGTCAAGTAGACTTTTATGTCACTTGTCTTTTTTGTATATATATATATTCTTGAACTATTCACAAAGATTTCATACTTATACAGGTATGGTTGTTGGGGCATTTGTTATACATATGGTACATGGTTTGCTACAGGGAGTCTAAAAGCTTGTGGAAAGAACTACCATAATAGTGAAGCTTTACGCAAAGCTTGTAAATTTTTATTATCAAAACAATTGCCTAATGGTGGGTGGGGAGAAAGTTACCTATCAAGCCAAAATAAGGTATAAAAA
>JANHAO010024609.1:0-11574 GCA_026873985.1 Saraca asoca
CGACCTGGGCTGTCCTATACTGCAAAAGCATAGGGGAATCCAGCTTATAAATCTTCTAATTTGACTGAACTCGGCATTCCGTCATCTTGCAAAAGATAGATGTCTCAGGTCACCTAATCAACTAGGCAATTAAGCTAGCCCAATTCGACATCGAGTGTAAGCCTAGACCGGTGATCAAAGGGCAAGCTCTAGTAGACTTCATTGTCGAATTCACTGAGCCTATACAGGAGGAAGTATATACTTTAAAGGCTCCATGTTAGGAACTATATGTTGATGGGTCATGAAGTGAACAAAAGATCAGGGCAGGAGTGCTTCTCATCGATCCTAAGGGCATAAAATCCTCTACGCATTAAGGTTTTGCTTCCAAGCTATAAAAAATAAAGCTGAATATAAAGCATTGTTAGCTGGGCTGCAACTGGCAAAAGAGGTGCGAGCTAAAAGGTTGAAGATTTTCAGTGATTCCCAGCTCGTTGTCTGCCATGTGCAAGGAGAGTACCAAACTTGAGGGTCAAAGATGGCTCCCTATCTATAGAAAGCCCAGGAGTTGCTAAGCTCATTTTATCATTATAAGGTCAACCAGATACCATGAGCCCAAAATATGCAAGCTGATGCCTTAGCTCGCTTAGCCATGACTAAGGATCTTAACTTCTTGGGGGCAATCCTAGTAGAGTTCCTCTCATCCCCAAGCATAGAAAGAAAGATGCCTTATGACAATTGCCAAGACGCCAGGTTCCTGGATGAATCCAATCTTGGACTACCTACAAAATGACAAACTATCAAAAAATAAGCTTGAGGCATGGCGATTGCAAGCTCGAGCAGCCAGGTATTGCATCTATGACAATGTGCTATACAAAAGAGGGTTCTTAACCCCACTTCTAAGATGCATTGATGGCCTTGACTGTGACACCATCCTAGAAGAAATCCATGCAAGCCATTGTGGAAATCATGCCAGGAGGCTGTCTTTAGCCCAAAAATCTCTCCAACAGAGGTTCTAATGAACCATTATGAAGTAGGTCATGGTTGAACTTGTCAAAAAGTGCGACAAATGCCAAAGATTCACAAGGATCCTGTGAGGCCCACTAGCCTATCTATAGTAGATGGTTAGTCCGTGGCCCTTTGCAATCTAGGGCATGGACTTAATTAGACCACTCCCTATGGCTCACAGAAATTGCAAACATGCAGTAGTGGTTGTAGATTACTTCACCAAATGGGCAGAGGCAAGGGAGCTCACAAAGATCTCTTCTGTAAAGATCAAGAAGTTTGTATGGAGTAACATCATTTGCAGATTTGGAGTCCCCCCATAGATTGTAATCGATAATAGGGTTTAGTTTAATAGCGAGCAGTTCACCAAGTTCTGCAATGATCTCAAGATCACAAAAAATTCTTGGTTGTAGACCACCCACAGGCCAAAGGACAAGTTGAAGTCGTCAACAAGATCATCAAACATATCTTGAAGATGAAGTTAGAGGCAAAGAAGGGAGCATAGGCAAATGAGCTACCAAAAGTGCTCTGGGCTTACAAAGCCATAGTTCACAACACCACAAAAGAAACTCCCTTCTCGATGGTATATAAATCCGAGGTAATGATCCCAACAGAACTTGAAGTGGCATCACAACGAAGAATCACTTTTAATCTAGAAGGCAATGACCAATTGCTTGCCACGAATCTAGATCTCATAGAGGAGACAAGGGAAAGAGCTCACCTCAGGGTTGTGACCTACCAGCAGTAGGTCATAAGGTGCTACAACCAAAAGGTTCGAGCTTGAAGCTATAAGCTTAGCCATCTCATTCTGCACCTTATCCATCCAGGAGCATACAAGGCCAATAAGGGGACCCTAGGACTGAACTGGGAGGGCCCATTTAACGTTAAGAAAGTCATTGGCAATAGAGCTTACCACCTAGTGAACATGGATGGAATAGAATTCCCTCAAGCTTGGAATGCTAAACATATCTACCCATACTACAATAGAGATTCAAATTTTGTAAATTATTTAGAAAATTAGTAAAAACACTTGAGTGTTGTTGACGGTGGATTTCAGTTCTGCCTAATCTAGCTAACTTGAGGGGGTTCTTTCGGGACCTAAGCTATTATTCGATTATTAAGATAGTAAAAAGGTGCAGAATGGCTGGAGGAAGAAAGAGAAGAGCAAGGAATGTAGAGATTTAACGTAGTTCGGCCAAAATCGGATGGCACTGTCCCTACATCTACAGTAGCATTTTATTTATCTGAAGACAATTTTACAAAGTTTTAGTACAGTGTTCTCAGCTTCTCTCCCTTTTTCTATAGAGGGCTCTCTCTTCTTATTTATAGAGGAGAAGAGGCTACAAAAGTAATTTTATAAATTGTATTTTTGTTACATCAAACAATAAATATACAAGACAGTCTAAAGTATAACAAGTTGGCTTTTGTAGACTACTGGTTGACTTGTGTGAAATGCTTTCTACAGGTAGGACCCTTGGGCTACATTTTGCATGATGCTGGTGCAAATTGTCCATTGGCTATATGCTCGATCTTAGCAGGCTTCTAGTTAGGTGAGACATTAGGGGTCATCCTTATTTTACGAGGTCAAACTTGAACAAGTCATGTGGTTCAAGCTATCAATGAGCTAAGATTTGTTGCTGGCAAGCAGGAGGCTGCTACTCAGCGAGCTGGTTACTTAACTACCTCATAGTCAGGTGAGTTAGGCTTCTTTGTTGGACTTGACCTCTGCTGGACTTCTACCAACCCATCTTACGATATCGAATTCTACACATCATATTAGGCCCCCAAATCTCAGTTCTCTTTATAGACTAAGAGTTGAAACCTATTGACATGGTCTTCCTTCACAAATTATCATGTAGCCAAAGTCTTCGATCAGCCTACCTTTTCATCTAACCTAGGCCATACCTCCTGGTATATATGTCTCATTGCTATGAATGAGTCTGCCTCATTTTTGCTTAAAACATTTAATGGAAGTGGTTGGAGGTTCATTTTTAGACCCTTCGATGAGAGCAAGCTGCTCTTTATTTAAGATGGTGGAAGCCTCCCTTCCTTCAATCAGTAAGTGAACTGATAAGAGCTTCAGACAAGCCCCTCATACCTCCAGTAGTCTATTTTCTTGGAAAAGTGTGCATGGTCTGCTGCATAGAAAGCCTTCTCGAGCAATTCTCTTATTCTGAGAATGAGGGAAGATCTTTTATAGATCTTGGATCATTTCCTCACAATGATGCCATGGGATTCTTCCTTCCTAGCCATCCTGGCATGCCTCTTCGAAGTCCTCAGCACTAGGGGTGAGGCTGAGGAGGAGCTTGCTACTGAAGAGGACAACTGGAAGAAGAAAGTTAATGATCCAGTGTCCTCCTCAGTTTCCCAAGAATTTGTCTCCCAGCAACGGGTCTTCTTTTTATTCCTTCCAACCCTCAGCTTGTTCTATTTTGTATTTTGACTCTTGACTTTCTAATGTAATTTTACCTCATTGAGGCTTTTTAATGAAAGCGTTGTTCTTTTTCGATTCCTTGCATACTAATGTGAATATTCTACACATCACAGATGAAAGCATTAGTTCCTGCAAATCACAATAAAATAAAATGTTTAGATAACCAATCAGTTGTACTAATTAATAGATCTGAGAATTCAAATGATTCAATGATGAATAATGTAAAAGTAGATTGTTTGAAGGCTACAAGAATTAGGTTGCACAAGAGTTGCGAGCATTAGGTTGCATGAAAGCTGTGAGCATTAAGTCGTATGAGAGATGCGAGCAATAGGTCACAATTGTATTGGAATGAGCTTCAGCGACCTTAGCTTGAAGGTTGGCAATTGTACTAGAATGAGCTCTAGTAGCCTTAGCTCAAAAGTTGGCAATAGTATTGGAATGAGCTCTAGCGACCTAAGCTCAAAAGCTAGCAATAGTACTAAAATGAGCTCCAGCGGCCCTAGCTCGAAAGCTGGCAATAGTACTAGAATGAGCTCTAACGGCTTTAGCTCAAAAACTGGCAATAGAACTAGAATGTGCTCTAGTGGCCTCAGCTCGAAAGTTAGCAATTGTGCAAGGTCACATGACAACCACACCTTAGCAAAGCATGAGCCTAGGTAGCATGAAAGCTGTGCCCTAAAAAACTTCGTTGTATGATGGGTGACTAATCTGCCAGATTTGAGGATAGCTTGCTTTTTGCCATAACACTTTACAAAGAGCTCATTAAAAAGCCAACAAAGGAATTCAAAATGCATTCATAAATTCTTAACATCCATTACAACATTAATATATGATTCTTATTGTAATGGCCTCTTTTCGCTTGAGGTCCTAGTGGAAAGGCTCAAGTCGCTGCCTTGGAGGTTACACTATATAGCTTCGCAAATGACCCCTCTTGATGAGGTCCTCGATAGTGTCCCTAAGTTCTCGACAATTTGAAGTGCCATGCCCAACCTCATTATGATAGGCGCAGACTCTTGCTTGTTTTTTTACCTATAAGGAGTCTTTATAGGGTTAGGCTTCCCGAGGTCTTCCCTTTCCCTTTCTGTTATGAATATCCTATCTTGGGTCTTTGATAGGATGCTATAATGCTCATGGCAAGCTGGGGGCTAAGGCTACTCGCTCTCGGCCTTGCTGGACTTCTTTGCAGTCTGTTTACCAAAGTGGTCACCTTGATCCACATTGCCCTTTTTCTTGCTATGGATGGAACCATCTTTCTCATCCTTCCGGTCAGGCTTTCCTAAGCCAAAAGTTTCTTCTTATTTGATCTACTTGGTGGCTTATTCATAAAACTTAGTCAAATCCTTCATTAGGGACTTATATAGACTTTTGTACAGCTTTCCATCTTTGTAAAGTCCCATGGAGATCGTTGCCAAAATGGTTTCTTCATATGGATTCTCCACCAAGTTGGCTTCAAATCTAAACCTGGCTATATAATCCTTCAGTGACTCATGCTTATGCTAGAAGATCATAGCAAGGTGGCAGGGGCATGAGCTACCTCTTCAATGCTCAGTACTCGTTGATGAATTTCTGTCAACACTCCTCCCAACTGCATACCAAGCGAGCTGGAAGGGTTTTGAACCAGGTCCAAGGTATACCTCCTAATGTAGCTGGGAAAACTTGACACCTAACTAGAGGATCGATCGTTTGCAAATTCATCTAAATGTTAAATGTACTCAAGTGATCGTAAGGGTCAGTGTTCCTATTGTATAGAGGAATTGCGGGGACTTTGAGCTTGAAAGGGAGGGGCTAAGCCTCGATCTCCTTGGAGAATGGTGACCTATCCTTATAGCGAGTTCGATCATTCAAAGTTTGAAGACATTCTTCTAGTTGGCTCATTTTTTGATACAACATGTCCCTCACCCCAAATCGCTATCTAGAAGACTGTTGATCCCTCTAATTCTCCTGGTCATGAGAGTGATGACCCGAAGTGTGCTGTTGCAAGCTGCAACCTGAAAATTGATTGGCTCTACTCGAACATCCAGCCTGTTGCTGCTGGGGAATATTCCTAGGTGTAGCGGCTTCATTCTACCTTTGCAAATCTTGAGCTTGTGCTTGTGCTAGCACAATGATTGCTTTAGTCAATTCTCCCATCATGTTCTCCAACCTGTCCTGGCGTTGAAACCAGGTTTGCATTTTGTCAATCTTAAAGATAGTCACAGCAGGTTGGCAGTGAGCCGAAGGGGGAAACCATTAGCGGCTTGAGTAGTAGAAGAACTTATCGTATGACCTTCAAGCTAGTCAACAACAGCATCTAACTTCCTGATGACCTTTCCTCTAGCCATTACAGTTGAACAAAATTAACCAGGGGAATAGAAAGACTACTAGAGAATAGATGGGTCCCACTAGGTGTGCCCAAATATTGATGATGGATTTCGATTTTGCCTAATCCAGAGAACCTGAGTGGGGGTTCTTTCAGGACCTAAACTATTATTCGGTTGTTAAGATAGTAAGAAGGTGCAGAATGGCCAAAGGAAGAAGGTAAAGAGCGAGGAACGTAGAGATTTAACGTGGCTCGACCAAAACCAGACAGCACCGATCTTTATGTCCACAATAGCTTTTTATTTATCTAAAAATAGTTTTACAGAGTTTTAGTATAGTGTTCTCAGCTTCTCTCCCTTTTTCTATAGAGGGCTCCCTCCTTTTATTTATAGAGGAGAGGAGGCTACAAGAGAAATTTTACAAATTATATTTTTATTTCATCAAATAATAAATATACAAGATAGTCTAAAGTACAACAAGTTGGCTTCTGCAAACTGTTGGTAGACTTATGTGAAATGTTTTCTGTGGGTGGGACCCTTAGGCTGCATTTTGCAAGATGGCAGTGTAAACTGTCCGTTGGCTGTATGCTCGACCTCAGTAGACTTCTAGCTGGGTGAGACATTATAGGTTGTCCTTGTTTTGTGAGGTCAAACTTGAACAGGTTGCATAGTTCGAGCTATCGACGAGCTAAGATTTGTTGCTGGCGAGCTGATTGCTTAGTGACCTCATAATCAGGTGAGTTGGGCTTCTTTGTTGGACTTGATCTCTGCTGAACTTTTGACAGCCTGTCTTGCAATACAAAATTCTACCCATAACAAGTGTTTCCTCAAATTTTTTCTGTATTTGATTGTTTTTGAAAAAAATCTCAATAAAGTCTTACACGGGGAAGCAAGCAATGTATCGAACAAAGAATGTTAGCTGAAGTGCAACCCATTAGGCATTCATTTTTGCAAAAATTTACCAAGTTGTGCATACAAAGCATTCAATTATGAGACTAAGGGCAAACAAGTAAAAATATTATAGAAGTTCATTTAATGCAAAGCCCGAGTTCATTCAACACAGCAAATTTATACAAAATCCAAAAAATAGATACAAGGTTCAAGAGGGGAGAACTCAAAATCACAAAAAAATCATAGTCTAAGAGCTTGGGTCTTTAGGAGCTGGGCCTTCTCGAGATAAAGGGTCGACAGGAGGAGCCACAGGGTTGCCCATTACTTGATCTCCAGTAGCTTCCATGACCTGCGAGCCACCCTCTTTTTGAGTGGCACCCTCAAGAGGAGGAGCTTCAGCTGCGGACTTTGCACCCTTTTTGGAAAATCTAGCCTTTGTAGTGCTCTTGAAGCATTCAACAACCTCAAGGACCTCCTTGCCAAAAGAGAAGAAGTCCATCTCTGGATGTCATTCCCACAAGGTGTAGAAAAAGGAGTTGGTTTCAAACTCTGCCTTCTCTGCTGCTTCTGCAACTAATGAGGTTGTTTCTGCCTTGACCTTAGTGACCTCTTCCTTCCTGAGAATAGCTTCTTTCCTAGCCACTTCAAGCTCCTTCATAGTAATTTTGGCTCGCTGCTCCACTACCCTAGCTCACTGCTTCACTACCCCAGCTTGTTGCTTCACTATCTCAGCTCACTTCGTTGCCAGCTCGACCCGTTAAATAACCAAGTCTAGATCAATCCTTGCTTTTGCTTGATCATTGATTATCCTATCAAGGTTCAATGCAACAGCCTCACGGTTCACCATTTCCTGAGATAGAGTGACCTCGGCATCCTTAGCCTTTTCCCTCAACTCCAATACCTCAGCGGTGATGGCAGCCAGCTCATCCATAAGACTTGCTTTCTCCTTACCCTCGGCTCGAAATGCCTTGTTCAACTTCATCATTGTCAGCAAGTTCTGAGGAACCAAATAGTCGAGTTAGATAATGAAGAAAGTAGAAGAACTAGGATACAAATACTTTACTTACTAATAAGCTAAGACGAGACACATAGCTCACTAACCCCTCGACTGAGAAGTCCTCTGACTCCAATACTTTAGCCTTACTGTGAAGCCCTAGGATCACATTGATGTTCTCCAGGAGGTAATCCAAGTACTGCTCCATCTTCGGGCCAAGCCCAGTAGGCTGTTCCTCGACCTTGACTTCTGGCACCATCCATTTTTGAGGGGTAACAACCTTCTTCCCTTTCCCCCTCTTCTGCTTTTTGGCACGAGGCTCAGAAGGGGATACAACCTCGACTGCAGCAGCCATCTCAGAATGTAAAGTGGGAGCCAACTCCTACAAAGGTGCAACTGCCAAAGCCAAGGGTTAACTTGCAATAGCTGGAGTTTCATCGGCATTGTGAGCCGATAAGGTCGATGGAAAGACACCAAGTGGAGGCTTTCAAAGGATAAGCTTCATCGCATCCTCGAAATCTCCAAAGTTCACTAGGCCAATCTCCTTGATGTGGTAGGCTCTAATTTCCTTAATAAGCTTGGTACTAAGGGTCGGGACAAGCTTATGCAAGGAAGTCATTCTGGAGATCATCCAAAGCAGTAAACTAATCCAAGACCTCGAGCTCCTAAGCCTCAAGAGTTAGTTTCTTACCAATCCCGTCTATAAAAGTAAAAAATGTTAGAACCAAAGAAGCAAATATAAAAACTCATCAAGCTTGCACGACCACAGTTTGCTCACTAGGAGAAAGGACAAAACATAAAATTGTTAAGGTACCACAGAGATGGACAGGAGATGTAAAACCAATGGGTCTTGTAACTCCCCATGCTGGATTTGCCTTTGGTGTCACCCTGCGAAAAAATTTTCCTGTGCTTAGTTTGCTGGGTTGAAAGATAGTAGATCCCCTCCTGCAAACCCATACTCCTAATACTATAAAGATAGCAGAGAACTCTGGTAGATAGAGGGGGAAGGTTATTCCTCAGATACACAAGTGCCAGGGAAGAGAGCTAGGAATAGGAGTTTAGGGTGAGCTGGAAGGGACAAAGTTTCAGCTTATTTAATAGACTAACAATGTAAGGATGAACTGGGAACCTAAACCTGGTGCTGAGAAGCTGGGGGCTGATCATAACAAACCCTTGAGGTGGATGGGCTGCATGATCGCTTAGAAAGGGTGACATGATATAACATCTCTTGGGGAGCTAAAATGTTTGAACCACGCCCTAGAGCTCGTTCAAGTTGATCTTTGAGATGTGGTAGTTGAACACTGAGTAATCCCCTTGGCCCTCGATAGGGTCTGGATGACCCCTGAACCCTCCAATGACCTTACCATTCCTTGAGGTCACCTCTCCTACTAATCGAATCAACTCCACACTCTAGGTTAGAGAGTTAGGCTCACCATCACCACTCCCTATTTGGTGACATCGGTGTTTACGAGCTGCCATCTACACAAGAAAAAGGAATGATCAAGTCACAAAAAGCAAATCATGTCTAAAAGCTAGGGCTAATAATTTCCTATACGACAGGTCATACATACCTCAAGTCACCATATCTAAGACCCAGACTAGGGGACATGGAGGACTGTACCATCGAGTCACTAAAACCTAGAAAATTGGTGAAGGGCTCAAGATGACATTCAAAAACCCTAGAGTCTATTGATAAATTAAACAGGAGAACCAAACCAGCCAAAGGTAAATGCACAGGCAAACAACTTTATCCAACATTCAGATTTTTCAACCATAAGCAAGCAAGTCTCACACAGACCATGAAAATAACAACATCTAGAAACCGCAAATCGAAGAAAGGAAACTCACCATTTTAGTTGGATGAGAAGATCTGAGACGTATGCAAATTTCAGAGGACAAAACTCGAATCACAAGCCTAATGAGCAAGAACAACACCAACAGCAGTGAGCAGAGATAAACAAACGTAGGCTTGATGGAGAGGATGAAAACAAAAGAGTCCGAGAGCTTCAAATTTCAAATAATAAATGAAAGAGGGAAAAAATTCTCCTCAAGTAATATTATGTGAAGTCCCACTATTAGATTTGGGGACCTATCAAAAACCCACAATCCAACGGTTCACTGAACGCCAGCTGTGAGTTATCGCCAGCTTGGCAAAGACACTTACCGAGGTAGAAATAAATACATGGGACAGTGGCAGAAACCTAAGAGTAACAGATAGTGAGCGAAAGTATGTCAAGTGGCCCTCAAGATTGTAGACCTCAAGTAATGGACTATAGCTCCGGTCCACTCCACATCTAAGTTGTACTAGCTGAGAAGCATCAGTATGACCTACCTGGGCACCAAAATCTTCTATGAATTAAGGTGTATTTATGCGACCTACCGAGACTTCGTATCTAAGTTATGCTAACTAAGGCGTATCCATGTGACCTACCTGGACACCAAAATCTTGTGCAAACTAAAGTGCATCCGTGTGACCTACTGGCCCATACCACATCCAAGTTGTGCTAGTTAAGGCGTACCTGTGTAACCTACCTAAAATCTTGTACGGGCTAAGGTACATCCATGCAACCTACTTAGGCATTCTATCTCACACTAACTTAGGTGCTTAGACACTCCAGTGCTCGAATTTGTTACCAGTAAAGGCACTCCAGTGCTCGAGTTTGCTGTTAATCAAAATAGGCTAATGTAACCGATTGGTAATCCAACATGACACATATCCTTTAAGTTATGATTTATTGGCTGAAGTCTATTCATATTAATTCAATTAATGTTATCTGAGGTCGATTGACCTATCAAATATTCATTTTATTTAATGCTTAACAAGTTATGGTTTGTAGGAATTCATTCATGTTATCAGCTGCGACCTACTAAAAGACCAAAATGATATGTTTGGAAAAACAAAAATGTGACCCAAAGTTTCATTATAAAACCTCTTTCAATGAGGTGAATTTACATGAAGATTCAAGGGTACAAATTAAAGCAAGCCTATAGTTGACTGAGGAAGAGCTAAATTCCAATGAGCCTACAACTATAATACGCCGGAGGGACTGGCTTTTAAGAGCTAGATCTTGTGAGTAGTAAGCAAGCCAAACTGCTCCAACTCTTCCTCACCCTTCTCCCAAGCTCACTACTTCTCCCCTAACTCAAGTGTCCCTGAGATACTTGGAATGGAAGGATCAATATTTGATGCAAGCAAGGTAGCTGCTCAAATCTTTTTTAGTCCTTATAAGTAAGGAGAACATCCTTCAGCTTTATCATCCCAAGGTACTTGGACACCTGGAGGCACCCTACACAACCATGCAAGGAAACCAAAGAACAGGGGTGAAATAGCTGTATTTTGTAGCACAACCAGGAGGAAGCTACGAAAGGATGTAACAAAATTTCTCATGATCCTTAAAGAGGAATTGTCCATGAGGGCTCCCTATAACAAAACTTCCCAGAATTCTCAGAGAGGGATTGTCGTAGTAGTACACACACATCTTGCGAAACTCCACCAAAAATCCCAACCATCAGAAACATAAGGGGCTTAACTAAGGCACCCATCAGGTCATTCTGTGGAGAAGGAAGAAGGTTTCCACACTTTAAATAGACTAGTTCGACCTCACTGAAGAATCTAGAGGTTATCTGGCTATTCTTGATCGAACGGTCCAGAAGAAAATAAGGGTGGCACATTGATGACTATGAAACATGTACAGTAAGAGATATGGCATAGTGCAAATAAAGCAATAAGGCTGAAACCTAAGATGACAACACTGTAGGCCGTAAGTATAAACTTGACAACACTACTAACTGCAAGTAAAGCCTCTGTGATATGCGATTTGTCAAGTCGTCAAATTAGAAATTTATAACTTGAAATTACCTAAACTAACTCGTAGCATAGGCAACCCAGGTTGAACCCAAGGACCATTGTAGGATGATTTCATCAATGATATTAGGAGTTAATTCGGGGGGGTTTTGGCAGAAAAGAAACTAAAGCT
>JANHAO010024610.1:0-11580 GCA_026873985.1 Saraca asoca
TCCTAAACACTAATCTTGAATCTCTTTAGCTTTCTTGAATCAAATACCTTTGAGCTTTCTTTGAACCTGAAAAATAGATTCAAAAGCACTAAAACATATTGTTAGATAATAATTGTTTTTTCAACATTAAAATCAATGTGTAGCTTAGAGTATTCTAGTCTTAACAGTCTCTAAGGCTAACAATCTATTATGTAATCTTAATCAAGTCATGATATGTTATTGGAGAAATCTGGAACCCTTTTAATGGGCTGGCAAATAACCCAAGTGCTGCAAAACCTTAGCTTGCCAAGACGCTTGGAACACTAAGTTCTAGCTCGTGCCATTAGCGACCTCCTCTGCATGAGCTCGCCCCAACGAGAATGAGCTCGACTTCGCTGTTTTAGAAAACAGCAGCTCCCCTAGGCCAAAGGCTCCGGTTTGTGAGATGCGGCGCCCAATTAGAACCTCGCTAAGCAAGGAAGGAGCACATGTGCCCAGCAGACACATGGGGGCCACTTGCAGAAGGCAATCTGTAGATGCCGATTTACAGGATTTTAGTTAGTCCATTTTGTCTTATACAATAAATATTTGATGTAATAGATTTATAGCATGTAAAATTACAAACCTCCTTTCCTCTATAAATAGAAGGAAGTAGACGAACACTAGATAGACTGAAAACCACCATACTGAAACTCTATAAAAATACTTCTAGATCAATACATTATTATGGACGTAAGGTCTAGGACTGTTCGGATTTGGCCAAACCATGTTAAAAGCTCTGTGTTCCTTGCTGCTCTTCCCCTTCTTCTTGCCTTCTTCACTTATTTGTTATATTTGGAACCAGATTACAGCTTGAGTCCTGAAAGAATCCTTTGTTGACTGGAGTTTGGCCTAAACCAAAATCTACTGTCAACATGATACTTATCTGTTATAGATTTACATTCAAATTGTAACCCCCAACCATTATATAAGGTGTGAAATCATTGTACATAAATCAATCAACATCAGATACAAAACACTCAGTAAAGAGTAATAAAAGCCGTGGACGTAGGGGTCAAATTGACTTTAGTCGAACCATATTAAAAACTTTTGATATTTTCCCATTCTTCCTCTCTATCTTTCTTTTTTTACATTCAATCTACAGTTTATGATTCTAAACTTAGGTTGGCTAAATTTCACCATCAACAATTTTCAATGCAAAAGCTAAAAAGGTAAGCCAGAAAATAGATACATGACATGTGGGAGGCAATAACAAAATAAGATGAAGAGAAATTTGGAGTTTCGAATAACGAGAGGAGAGTGAGGATTAATGACTTTATTTATGTTCTGTCTCGCCTTTTATCATATATCTACTGCTTTTGGATTTTAAGCCTTAAAAAAAAGGGAAAAGTTGAAGTCAAAGGACAAAGTTGTCAACAAATTTTGTAAAGAGGTAATTACATTGCATGTGGACCCATATTGACCACTTTGATTGGTCAAACGTTTGGAATAATAACAGAGTTTAACGATAAGGGGAGGGAGAGTAATAAAACGCATAGTACGAAAGGAATGTAGACCAATTTTGAAATAACGAAGGGATCAAATCTCGGGAGAGGCGACAATAATTTATCTTTAATTTTGTGATGTGGCGGATACTTCCTGTTAGAATATTTTTATAGTTATTGATTAGGATTTTGATTTTTGAAATTGGGTTAAATGTATAACTTAAATAGAAGTGATTCAATTGGTTGGATTGTATCTTTTAAGTCTAAGGTTTAACGATGTAATGTTTTAATTTGATATAAATATGTAATTGATAATATTAATAGAAGATGAGTTATTTATGTATGTGAACCATTTATGATATATATTCCCTCTTTACTCTTATAAGATTTTGATTTATTATTCATGGAGAAGTAGGAGAGAATTGCACACTCTTACAATGTAATGCTTTTTAAAAAATAGAATTTATGATTTAAAATGATATAATTTTTAATTTAATTTTTTGTGGTTCTAATTTAGTATAAATGGTGAACTTAATTTTTCGGGCAGTTCCTACCATTCAAATGTGGAATAAGATTGGATTAATGGTATTAATTAACATAAAGAATAACATTATATATTGAAGCTTCTCATGATAATATAAGAGAACGAGTACAACGGAGAGAACCTACAAGACAAACAGGATCATCCACAAACGATATCAGAATATCAGAGTCCTCGTTAAAGTTAGTCATATGCACAACGAGATCACATGCACATGGTGCATAAGAAAGTTGGTCATGTGCATGCTGGATAGGGAATCGTGTGCATGTGATGCCTAAGAAAGTTGGTCACATGCGCAACGAAGTCATGTGCATATGGTGCCTAAGAAAGTTGGTCATATGCATGGGCTGGAGGTCGCATGCATACAGTGCCTAAGAAAGTTAGTCGTATGCATGATGAGTTTGTATGCACATAGTGCTTAAGAAAGTTGGTCATGTACATAACGAGGTAGCATGCATATGGTGCCTAAGAAAGTTAGTCATATGCACGCCTGATTGCATTAGGATGGTGCTGTGAAGTAGGTTGTTCTAATGCTATGGCAATTTAAATCGAAACTCCAAAGGATACAGTGGTAAGCTAAAATAGGGGAAGCTCGCATCTCAAGGGCAAACTTCTGAATTAACATTTGCTGAGGCTTCACCCTGACTATATATATCAAAATTTGGGCTGCTTTTACATGCTTTATTACAGAGTTAAAATATGGTTCTGACTATGACAGACTGTTCTTGCTCAGGATCCCACTGAGGCTGAGGGGGCTACTGTCCTGTGGGCTGCAGCACATATTCTCTTAAATGGCCCCTTTTGATCAAATCTTCAATCATGTCTGTGAGGGCTCGATAATCCAAAGTGTTGTGCCTAACTTCATCATGGTAAGTGCAAAACTTGTTCGTGTTTCTATTCCCGCAATGAGTCCTTAAAGGAGTGGGAGTCCTAAAGTCTTCTCTACCCTTTTTTATTGTGAATATCCTATCTAGAGTGTCCGATAGAATGCTATAATGATCATAGAGACCTGGAGGATGAGGTCGCTCAACTCTCACTTTCTTTGGAAGCTAGTTATTGGGATCAGTCTTCTGACTTTCATTATTTCTCTTCTTACTCTGCTCAGAGCCGCTCACTTTATTGCTCTGACTTTCTAAATCAAAGGTCTCTTCCTACCTAATCTATTTGGCAGCTCGATCATAAATTCTCTCAGGTCCACCACTAGGGACTTGTATATGCTTTTGTATAATTTGCCATCCTTACAAAGGCCTGTTGAGATTGTTGTTAGGATGCTCTCGTCGGATGGGCTCTTGATGTTATCAATCTCACGCTTGAATGAGGCGATGTAATCTTTTAACAACTCAGGCTTGTGCTGAAATATTGTAGTGAGATGATAGGGGGACGTGAGATGCCTCTTCAGCGCCCTATATTGGTTAAGGAATTTTTCCTAACACTCTTCCCAGCTATTGATGTTGCAAGCTGGGAGGCTCCTAAACCATGTTTGAGGTGTATCTCCTAATGTGGCCGGGAAGATATGACATTTAATTAGAGGGTTACTTGTTCGAAGATCCATCTAGATGTTGAACATATTTAGGTGGTTGCGTGGATCGCTATCCCTATTGTACAGTGGGATAGATAGGATTTTGAGCTTATGAGGGAAGGGCTCCATCTCAATTTCCCTGGAGAAGGGGGTTTGATCTTCTGGGTGGCTTTGATCATCTCGAGCTTAGGGGTGTCCCTCTAATTGCTTCACACTCTGAAGTAACTCTTCTACCAACAAAGTCAATCCCCCAGATCACTGGCTAAAGGCCTGATGGCTCTTATCTTCCTGATCGAATGGGTAGCGACAAGAAGTGTGCTCTTAAATAGCTTTATTCGAACTTGCAGCTCGCTGTTGCTAGTGAATGTTCTTAAGTACAACGGCCTTGGTTTGCCTTTGCAAACCTTGGGCTTATGCTTGAGCTAGCATCTGCAATGCCTCGGCCATTTTTCTCACTGAACCTTCTAGTGCTTCTTGGCATTGGTGCCATATTTGCACTTTGTCAGTTTCAGGGATAGTAACGGCAGGTTGGCTGCGGGCTAAGAGGAGCAAACCATTGGTAGCCCTGGTGGTACAAGAACTTGCCATGTGATCCTTAAGCTAGATATTGGCAGTATTTGGCTTCCTGATGGCTTTTCCCTTAGCCATTACAGCTAAACAGAGAATGAATGGAAATACAAAAAAGCAACCAAAACTCAGATGTGCTCCCCATAGACGATGCCAAAAAGTTAATAGTGGATTCTAGTTTTAGGCCAAACTCCAATCAAAGTTAATGATTCTTATGGACTCAAACTATTTGTGGTTGATTTAGATTGAGAATGAAGGAGAAGAATAGAGGAAGAATAGTGAGAATGTAGTGTTTTTAACGTGGTTTGACCAAAGCCGGATAGCACCTATCCCTATGTCCCTGGTAGTATTTTATTTATATGAGACGAGTTTTATAGAGTTTCGGTATAGTTATTTCAGCCTCTCTTTTACAGTGGTCTCCCTCCTCTTATTTATAAAGGATGAGGAGGTTACAAATGTAATTACACAGTTTGTATTTTTGTTACATCAAAATAAATGTACAAGATAGCCTAAACTACTACAAAATATCTTCTGCAGACTGTCGGTTGACTTCTAATGTTTGCTTTCTGCGGGTGGGCCCATGATGCTGCTTCGTGCAGGTTGATCTCACGCACTAAGTCTGGGAGATCACTGCTTCATGATTTAGATGGATAAGGTGCAATATTCACAAGATAGGACTCAATCATTGCTGGCCTCTGATCAATAAGGATGATCTTCATGAGCTCACCTTTGACAATTCCAGCTCGCTTATAGTGAGCTACCAGCTATGTGAGCAGGGGCTTGTCCCTTAGCGAGTTGGGACTTCTATCTTGTTCTATGTCCACATGGACAGTAGTCTAGTGAGCTGGGCTCCTTTTTCACTCAGACTTGGTCTGTTGTCGGGCCTTTGCTAGCCCATTTAATAGAATCGAATATTACTCATAACAATAAGCAATGGTCAATAATTGTTAGTAGTGGTAGGTGGTGATCAACGGTTATAGATGGTGTTGGACAATGACCAATGGTGATCAGTGGTAGTAAGTAGTGGTTAACAACAAAAGGTGATGGTGAGCATGGTCAATGATTATAGGTGGTGATGGATGGTGATTAGTAGTTATAAGTGGCGGTGGTCAACAACAATAGATAGTGGTGGATGGTGGTTAGTGATTGTAAGTAGTGATGGACAATGGTCAATAGTGAAAGGTAGTAGTGAGCGGTGGTTAGTGATTGTAAGTGATAATGGTGGATAGTAGTCAACAATAATAAATAGTACATAATAATGTGTGATGGTCTACAATGGTAATGGTGTTAGCAATGGTCGATAATGGAAAGTAATGGGAGTAGTGATTAATGGTGGTAGTAATGGTAGATAGTGATCAATAGTGGAAGGTGATGGTAGGTGGTGGTAGGTTGAGGTAGTAGAGTTTTGCGAGATAAAAGAAAAAAAAAGGAGATGAGTATTTTTTGTTTCTAGTAAGTAACGTAATCTGAAACCTTAAGGGGGGAAGGGTTTCAATGTGGGGGAAATCCATTAAAATTAAGAAACAATAATATTTTTTACTATAAATAAACCAAACATATAATAATATAGTTTTTTTTTTTAATTTTGTTACTCGCTCTTTGATAGGTCCTAAGGTAAAAAGATAAAACATGGAAATTGGATCTTGCCCTTATTCCTTTAGGGCAATTTGTTTACTCCTTTGAATGCAATGAATTCTTCTTTTTAATCTTATCAAAACTTGCAATTTATTCTATTTAATCAAGAGGCATAACAGAGTATTAATTAGTGAATATGCAAACAGCAAAATTAATAGTTGTGTAGCAAGATTATGAATGTAGGAGCAGAAAAGTAAAGATAAAGATACAAGTTTTTAAAGTGATTCAACTAGAATTGAAACTGTAATTTAAGTTTACTCCACTGGATAATTCTCAATCCGATCACCATTTCAATTAATAAAAAATATCAGTATTTAACCGGGCTCCTGAAATGCCAGTTTACAACACAAAAATTACAGGAATCTTACTAACCTAGAAGAATTAAAATCAAGCTCTTCTAAACCTAAAAACAAACACAAGAAATTATACAAGCCCTTGCTAACCTATACAAGATTTCTATCAAAAGAAAATAAAAAATAAGAAAAGAATAGGGTAAAGTAGAAATACAATACTAGAGATTTGAGAAACAATTCTCAAATAGCTGAGATAAATTTCAGCAGATGTTGAGTTGAAAGGTAGTAGATCCCCTATTGTAACCCCGTACTCCTAATATTATAAAGGTAACAGAGGACCTTGACAGACAATGGGAGGAGGTTATTCCTTAAATACATAAGAGCCAAGGAAGTGAGCTAGGAGTAGGAGTTTGGGGTGAGTAGAAAGGGACAGAGTTTCAGCTTATTTAGTAGATTAACAATGTAAGGGTGCACCGGGAACCTAAACTTGACGCTGAGATGCTGAGGGCTAATTGTAACAAGCCCTCAAGGCAGATAGGCTGCATGATCGCTAAGAGAGGGCAATATGACATGACATCCCTCAAGAAGCTGAAATGTTTGGATCATGCCCTAGAGTTCATCAAAATTGATGGTTGAGATGTGGTGGCTAAAAACTGAGCGATCCCCCTGGTCCTTAGTGGGGTCCGAGCGAGCATTGAACTTCCCAATGACCTCACGATTCCTCAAGGTCGCTTCACCTATAGGTCACTTTAGCTCAACGATCTCGTTTGTAGAGTCAGGTTCCTTATCACTCCTTATTTAGTGAGCTCAATGTTTATGAACTGCCATCTACACAAAAAGAAAGGGTGGTCAGGTCACTAAAAGCAGACCATGCCAAGAAAACTAAGACTAGCAATTTCCTGTATGGCAGGCCATACACATCTTGGGTTACCTTATCTAAGGCCCAGGCTCTAGAAGCCAAAGGGGACTTAACCGTTAGGACACTAGAACCCAGGAAACTAATAAAGGACTCAAAATGACAATCGAGAACCCTAGAGTTTACTGACAAATCAAACAAGAGAACCCGACCAGACACAAGAAAATACGTAGTCAAACAACTTCATCTAGCATTTAGATTTTTCAATCACAAGCAAGCAAACCTTACACAGACCACAAAGCAACAACATTCAGAAAACACAAATAGAAGAAAGAAAACTCACCGATTTTGTTAAAGGAGAAAGTCTGAGATGAGCACAATGCCAATTTTTAGAGGTCAAAAAACCCGAATTGTGAACCTGACAAGCCAGAATAACACCAACAACAGTGGACAGTGACGAACAGACACAGGCTTGATATAGAGGATGAAGAAGAAGGGTTTGGGAGCTCCAAATTTCAAATGATAAATGAAAGGGCAAAAGAATTCTTTTCAAGTTATATTGCACGAAGTCTCACCATTGGATTTGGGAGCCCATTAAATACCTATAATCCAACAGTTCACCAAACGCCAACTGTGAGTTGTCACCAGCTTGGCAAAGTCATTTACTGAGGCAGAAATGATTACAAGGGACAGCGGCAGAAAGCTAAGATTTGCAGATAGTGAGCAAAAGTATGTCAAGTAGCCCTTGAGATCATAGATCGCAAGCGATGGACTACAACTCTCGATCCACTCTGCATCCAAGTTGTACTAACTAGGCACCAAAATCTTGTGCAGACTAAGGCACATCTGTGCGACCTACCGGGACTCCACATCAAAGTTGTGCTAGTTAAGGTGCATCTACGTGAACTACCTGGGCACCAAAATCTTGTGCAGACAAAGGCACATCTGTGCAACCTACCAAGACTCTACATCCAAGTTGTGCTAGCTGAGGTGCATCCGTGCGACCTACTTGGGCACCAAAATCTTGTATGGATTAAGGCGCATTCGTGTGACCTACCCAGGCTCTTAATCTCACGCTAACTTAGGCGCTCAGGCACTCCGGTGCCCAAATTCATCACCAGCAAAGGCACTCCAATGCTTGAGTTCATTGTCAACTAAGATGGCTAATACAATTGATTGGTCATTCAACATGACATATATCCTTTTTAAGTCATGATTTATTGGCTGAAGCCTATTTATATTAATTTAGTTAATGCTATCTGAGGTTGATTGACCTATCAGGCATTCATTATATCTAATGCTTATCAAGTTATGGTTTGCAAGAACTCATTTATGTTGCCATATGCAACCTACTAAATCACCAATATGATGTGCTTGGAAAAACAAAAACCACAAAAAAATTATTTATTACAAAATCTCTTTCAACAAGGTAAAATTACATGAAGATTCAAGAGTACAAATAAAAGCAAATCTATAATTGACTGAGGAAAAAGCTGAATTCCATCAAGCCACGAGGTCAACGAGCAAGCCAAACTGCTCCAACGCTTCCTCAACCTCCTCCCGAGCTTATAGCTTCTTCCCTAACTTGAGTGCCCCCAAGGTACTTGGAGTGAAAGGATTAGCATTTGAGGCCAGCGAGGTGGCTGCTCAAACCTCTTCTCGTCCTTCTGGGCAAGGAGAACATCCTTCAGCTTCATCACCCCAAGGTACTTGGAGACTTGGAGGCACCCTACGCCATCATGCAAGGAGGCTAGAGAGCAGCAGTGAAAGAGCTGCCTTATTTAGTATGATCAATGGGGAGGATACGAAGAGAGGTAACAAACTTCCTAGGATCCTCAGAGAGGAATTGTCTATGGGAGCTTCCTATAACAAAACTTTCCAGGACCCTCAAAAAGGAATGGTTGCAATAAGTCGTGCACGCTTGTTAGTACTTCACCAAAGATTTAGGCCATCAGAGACATGAGGGGCTTAACTAAGGCACCCATTAGGTCATTTTGTGGAGAAGAAGGGTTTCTTACACCTTATATAGACTAATCTAGCTTCACCAAAGAATCCAAAAGATATTTGGCTGTACTTGATCGAATGGTCCAGAAGAAAATAAGGTTGTCACGCCAACGGCTATGAAGCATGTACAGTAGGGGGTATGGCCTGGTGCAGATAAAGTGAAAGATTGAAGCTTGAAATAACAACACGGCAGATTGTAAGCAAAGACTTGACAACACTGCATACTACAAACGAGGACTTTACCAATAAACTACAAATCCTAGTTTGCAAAGCGAATTGAAAGTTGAGGGTTAATGTTATGGGTATTTTTGGACAATGCAAAATAGGCCAACAAAAGTCCAACAAGAGACGAGTCCAACAAAATAGGGAGCCAAGATCACCCAAAAACTAAGGTCGCTCGACAAAGGCACCAACTTGCCAACCACGAGCTCAAGACGTAGGACAAGACCAAGACACTAGCTCGTTGAGGATGGATTCCAATTCATTGATCAAAGCATATCGCCCTAGCCATCTTCTGGAAGATTCGCTTTAATTGAACTTAAGCATGAGATCAACTAGCATGGCCAATAGGTCACCCAGCATGAGCTTGGACTCCTGAATGAGCTACCCCAAGCATAAGTACAGAATGCCCAAGTCTACTCAGTAGCCAGAGGCATATTCTCCCAGCTGACAATTCAACCCCTGAAATTGACATATCAGCCTCCAAAAATCGACAGGGAATGGCCAATCATTTATTGCCCATCAAGTGTTTATTGCCCATAGTGGTGGAAAAGATAGTTTTACAACTTGTTAAATTATACTTGTAACTCTCACTACCTCTATAAATAGGAAGAGAAATCATTGTAACATATATAATAAAAAATATATGCAGAAACTCTGCCAGAGCAGTGAGAGAACTCATATATTGTTACTCTGCTGAAACATATAGAGAAACCACTGCATAAAAGTGAATATAAACCACCATGGACGTAGGGGTCATGCCAACTTTAACCGAACCATAATAAAAAGCTTTTGGTGTTCATTGTTCTTCCTTTCTCTCTATCTCCTTCTTGTTCATATTTGCACTTACAACTTGCAGTTTGGGGTTTTCATTGGACTTTACCCATTGACTGATTTTCACCATCAACAAAATTGTAATTATTAGTTTTCATATAAAAGTGTCCAAAATGACTATAAAACAGTTCATCATTTATCATCTATTACTTTTTCTTTCAACAAAATCAAGATTTGAGCTTTTTATTTTGAAATTCTTCTATTTTAAGTGCTTTATTTGTTTTATATGTTCTTTAAGAGAGTTTTTGTGAGGTATTCATCATCTAAATTTTCTGTGAGTGGTAAAGGATAAAGAATCCCTTTAGATTTGTAAAAAAGGGTGAAATATCCCTTTGAAACATACTTTGAGGGTAAGATATCCCTTAGAAATTTATTGAGAGGATGAGATATCCATTGTAAAGAGTGATTTGTCAAAAAATGAGCAAAGAGATTATAAGATTTTTTTCACGTGTCGACTGAAACTTGAAAGGATAATGGAGAAGTAGCCTGATTGAGTTTGTAAAGCTTAAAGAGTAGATCTATACATTTGAGTGGATTTTAGCAGGAGAAATGACTATAAATCTTAGAGTTTGATTCCTCTTTCTCTATTCTCTTTATATTCTAATAATTTATATTTTGTTAATTATTTTGCTCTTATTGATATTAATTAATTAGGTTTGTGATCTTTAATTGCTTGAGAAATATTGTTGAAATTGTTGATCTCTTGGTTCCATAATATTGAACTTTTGAAAAATGGACATGTTCTATATTTGTTGATAAAAATTGTTAGATACATTGAATTTTAATGTTTATCTTGTTATTTGGATGTTTGAAATATTGATATTCAGTCACGTATGTGTTTTTTAATACCTTGTTTATGCATACAAGAATGAATTTCTTAGCACAGGTACTTCCAATTGTTATACAATACAAATAACTTCATAAAATTATCTTGGGTTAAAATCTGACTTCTCAAAATCAAGAATTTTTAAAAGAGAATTCTAAAAATTTTGAAAATAACTAATTCATCCTTGATAGGTTGTCATGTGCTATAATATTGACAGAGGAACAGAAAAATGATCTTTTTAAAGATTCATGTATTCTATCATAATTTCCATAAATATTTTAGTTTGTAGAATGTTTGGTGTGTCATACACTTTTGGATGAATTTACACAGTAAAGTTGTGATTTGTGAAACTCGATCCATTGAGTATAGGATAGACGAGTAAGAAAAAATGATCATCTGCAAGTCAATTTAGAGTATTTGCAAGTACACTTTTGGTAGTAAAACTAATGTGAATCATCATAATCGTAATCATAATCAGGAAGACGATAAAAATAAGAGTTATTTCTATTTTCCTCCTAGAAAATAAATTATTATTATTTTTCCCCCTCATGTTTAACAAAATATCAAAATAACCCTTATTTTTTTTAGCTTCTATCATTTTCCCCTCTCACCTTTGAAAATTTTATCAAAATACCCCATACTTTTTTTTATTTCATTTTTTATTTCAAAAAAATAAGAAAAAGAGAAAATAAAAAAATAAAAAAGAAAAAAATTCCCAAAAAATTTAAAAAATAAAAAAAGAAAGAAATAAAATTTGTGTAAAATAATAAGATAATATATCACAATTAATTATATTATATATTGACTATAATTTCAATAAAGA
>JANHAO010024611.1:0-11576 GCA_026873985.1 Saraca asoca
GAAATTGATTGGCAATCATAACCATTGATTTTGATTTAACATGTAACAATAATTTTTAATGTTATGCATGCATATAATAGGTCTAGTAGGTGCGCCTATGACCATTAAATTAAAAATGGTCCATCGAATGAGTATCTATCCTTGATATTTGTGTTTTACTGGTATTGTTATGTGGACTATAATTTTTTCAAGCTATATCTAATTGTAATGATTATTTGGACTTTTAAGGTTTGGAGAAATAGGATGATCATATAATTTCTGGTTTCTTTTATTTTGGGGATAGTTGAAGTGGTTTGAGTTTGATTGTTTTGCAAGCTCTTCACGGATTTTATTTATGTATTTTGTGCAGTGTGACATGCATCCTTCGCTGGGCCACATACAGTCAGAAAGTTACCTGTCCACAGTGTAAACATCCATTTGAGTTTCTTAATGTCCACCGCTCACTTGATGGCAGGTAATAACCACTCTTATTTTTTCTTGTTTTCACTTGTGCTTTCTTTTGATTTGATTCATGCTATTTCTGTCCTTTCCACGTGTGAAGGACACCAAGCTATAAGTTTGAAAAGGTTTATTGTTATTATGAGGAATTTTGTTTTAGGACTTCACTGGGAATTGCTTGTCAAAGAGTTGGAAAGGGCAATTATGTAGCCAATAATTTCAAGTCTTGGGGTATTTCCGCCGACATATTTGGATGGTTGAAATGATGGTTAAGCCCATGGGGAGGGTGCTTCATAGCGGTTGAGAAACATGTGAAAAAATAAATTAGAAATTTGTTGTTGTGTCTTGGAAATAATGGAGTTAATTGAATGGGGAAGGTTATATTTGTTGTGTCAAAGATTGTACTAACTCAGAAGGTTTTGTAGTAATCCTCAACTATTCTGATTGTTGGGGGTAGTGGTGGTGCGGGCCAAAACAATGGAAGTTAGATTCTTGAATTGGTTTTGGACTCTAAAATGCTAATTATTAACCAATTCCCTGGGTCTCTAAAAAATAACATTCTCCAACTTTTCAAAATGTGACTTTAAGGCATGCTACTTCCTTTAGTTTGTCAATAAAAAATAGGGGCTGCTTCATTTATTTATGACCTTTGTCTGATTCTGGGGGTTTGTTTTTGCTTATCAAGCATAAAAATGATAGAGAACCCAAAAGTTATAGCATTTGAACTACATATATATATTTTTTGGTGTTGTTCTGTAGATGTGCATGTGTTTGATAACGTATATATTTATTTAGTGGGTAATGTATATATTGTGGTCATATTGAAGTCATCTTTTTCATGATTTTATAAAATCTGATTATGGGTTGGGTTTTACTGCTTTACCTCTTATGCTGTAACAGTATCCATGATTATATGTTCGAGGAGAGTGTTTGCCTACTTCTTAGGGCATCATGGTTTAAGCCGTTGAATGTTGAAAATCATGTGAGACATGAAGATATTGATGATTACATGGAGGACAACTATGAGTATGAGTATGAGTATGAGAATGAGGATGACCTAGATGAAGTGTACTATGGTGGTGCTGGCTCATCAAGTCTTCGCATTGGTAACCGAAGATGGGGAGACAATGGCTATGTTAGGGCAGGGCGCCAAGAAGCTAGGCCAGTCCATCGACCAAACTATCAGGATTCAGGAGCAAGTTCATCCCGCGAGCCAAAGAAGAAAGAGGCTGCAAATGATGCAACTGGACGTCGAGCAAAGAGAGCAATGAAACGTGAGGCTGCTGACAAGGCAGCAGCTGCAAAGCATCAGCAGCATTTGGCAAGGTTGGGGAGGAAGTGATTCTTCCAATTGATTTTAAATCAAGCCAAACCTTGGAACTTATGTTTACCCCTCTTCCCCACAATAGAAATCTTCCTTTTTATTTTCTTAATTTTTTCTTTTGTACAGTGATTCTGTGAAGCTGTGTACTATAATGGGGAAAAGGATGGCCCAGAATAATGACTTGGTAGGTGTTTGGTTACTTTGGGTGTTAGGAGGATGATGGAATTCCCACCCCTTGTAGCCTGCAACATTTAGGATTTAAATAGTTGGCATGTTCTCAAAGTAGTTCGAAGTTGTACATAATTCTTTGCCCATTGGCTTATGATGATCCTGACTTGTCAAATGATTTGTTGTGCTGTGTATTCTTTTGGGCCAACAGCATGGTGGGTTTGAACCTCCAAACGCGCACTTAAGTGGTCAGGTTATGAAAAACTACCATGCTTGCCAAATAAGCGTACATCCTTGATGAATCACGTCAAGAAAATTAATTTAGATCACGTAAATGATCAATTTCATTAGAATAACTCTTGTATCTTTATCTTCACTTTTCATCCACTTTCTTTAACAAGTATGTTGGGACTGTGGATTTTCAGTCCTATTTGTTTTTAAGAGTGAGAGGAAGGGGTCGAGAAGGGAAGTAAGGGTGTGATGGTTGAGTCCAGTATCTCGGTGTATGAATGCAATGTAAAAGTGGGATAAGCTTTTCGCAATATAGAATTATAGGGTTATACTACATTTACCATCTATATTTTCTCATATTTACAATTGGATGGGTTTCAGTATAGAATCTATTGGATTATTAAAAGCTTTGTAAAACCTGCGTCCAATAGATGAGTCCTAGTATATGTCACCATGTTAGTGTGATGTGAAAGTAAGACGTGTGGGAGAAACTTCTCACAATTTGGAATTATAAGATTATGTTACATATACGGCTATTGGTTAAATCCTCTCAGTTACAATTAAATTCTACTTTAAAGTAAGTCAAATTATTGCAAGACGTGCAAAATCCATATTAAACAATGGATGCGAGGCAATATTTTTTGGAATTATAACACAAAATTTGAGAATTTTTGCCGGACATTGTTACATCCATTGCTGATATAGCTCTCATAGAAGTAAAAATATAAGATATGACGGAGTCTTTAATGTCCAGATGATGACAGCATCATAGATTCTCTAATGGAAACGCAATCTACTAAAGGCCTCCCACCATAAACAGTTTTACAATTTATATTCTATCTCTTATTTCTTCTCACATATTCTACCAAACTGGTCTTGTTGTGGATCCCACACATTTATTAAAAGATGTGATATTTTACATCCATTTTTAAATATGTAAATAGATTTATTTCATAATCAACGAGGTTAGTCAAGTTGAATTTGACTGCAAGACTATTGGAAAAATGCAATTTTATCTTTTTTTTTTTAAATAAATTCTTCAGAATTTTTTTCTATCCCCTTGAAGTTTTATAATATGTAATAACTGAAATACCATAAAATTAGAATATATTTTATTTTGTTTCTTAAAATACAAGTCCAAAAACTCTTTCAACAATGTGGAAAATACAAAAGGTTAAGAAATTTAATGGTAAAAATAAATAAGTCAAATAAAAAATTACAAAGTTCAATATAAAGTTAATAATTTAATGATAAAACAGTCCATCCCTAGAGAGTTTAAACTCAAATAGAATTATCCATTTTCCCCCGTATTTAGTTATTATTTGGTTGCTACGGATATGTTAGGGATTTTGTATGAAATTTGAGTCCAAATATTTAAAATGCGTGGTTTGGTAAAGTCACGTGAGGCATAAATTTCTCTCGAAATGAAATCACAATTTTTTTTTTGATAATGAGTAAAAAAATGGTAATTTGCCGCCATTTAAAACACAGGATATAAATTTGCAAACGAGTCAAGTTGTAATTTATTCATAAGATTATTTAATTTAAAAAAGAAAATATATTTTCATATCATTTGTTTACTTAAATTACGTAGAATTGAGCTTTGACTAAGGTCAAATGCTTAAATATGACTAATTGAAGATTCTAGGTAAACATTGATTTTATAACTAAATAAATCTCCGTATGAAATTTTAGAAATGACATAATATTTTTCTTGTTTTAAAAATGCGATGTCTACTTTTTGAATGACAAAATCTTAAATTACCAACATATTAATATTTCAATTTTTTAATTCAAAGTTTAAAATGAACATGATCAGAGCTATATTGAAATACTACTAATTGCCATTGTGATGATTTACAAAATGAAAATACATTAGATGATTTAAAAAAAAAAAAAACTTCCACAAGCAACTTATATCTAATTTCATACCATTAAGATTAATAAACCGAAATAATTAAGTACAAGTTTATCTTTACTTGACAAAAATGATTGGAAATTGGGTACCCCGTTGGCTAATTACTTACTAGGTTATGTTTATTCAAAAAAATTTGTATTGATATGTATTTTCATAAATTTTGCATATTTTTGTTATAATTTTTTATTGAAAATTATAACTTTTATATAAAAATAAGAACTTTAAAAGAAGGGCGCAAAATTTTTATCACATAAAGGAGTCATGGGTTCCGTGAGCTATACTCGGTCAAAAGGGGAGGATGCAACATCATCATATCTGAAGAGATCATATATTCTAATACTATCCTCACCAAAACATACTTAATTACAAAATTCTGTTTGGATATAGTTTGTTAGCATTAGTATGATCTCACCCTTAATTTTTTATTATATAAAATGTTATATAATTTTCAAATAAGAAAATATAAACACAAGTTTTCTGTTAGGAAATTTAGATGTAAAAACATGTTGATAAAGTTCAAAATATAAGAAACAACAAAATTAGAAGACACAAAAACTAACATAGTTTAGCATACAATCTATTTCACTGATGAAGACAATAATCAAATTTCATTAAAGAGAAAAAAAATAGAGAATACAAATCAATATAATCACTCAAATCCATATTCTGAATATACCAAAAATATCTTATAGTGTACATTCCTTTCACTCTTAACAATCTCACCAAAAGAGTAAATGATAATTGTAGGATCTCTAATTCTCTCATCTTTTAAATCTTGTATAATATAAGTATTTATAAATTAAAATTTGTTATGAATATTTTTGGAATCATGCAAATGGGTTAGTAAAAACTCAACAAACGAGTCCAGTTGATAAAAATCCAGCTCTATTATGATGGAGGTTGCCTAATGCGAGAGATCATCGATCAATATAGGTCAGAGCAGCAATCTCAGGCTGTTGAAGATGAGCTTTAGCCTGCAGCTCAAGACACACTTCCCCAACCATCTAGAAACTTGCTGTGGTTAAATCCGAGGAGGGATCAACTTGCCTGAATTCACTTGCGGACGTCAACTTGTAATTAATTTATTATTCTTTCCTTTTTATTGTACACCCCAACAACTATAAATAGGGGGTTAAAGTCATTGTAAAGGAGAGAGCCATTTTTTTTTAGAAAGAGAGAACCCATCTTTAGATAAAGGGAATGCTCAGAGAAAATCAGACTCTTTACAACATAGAGAGAATCATAATAAAAACATGTACAAACAGATTCAAACACTCGGCAAAACAGACTGAGAAATAAAATTATCATGGACGTAGGGGTCATTGGACTTTAGCCGAACCATGTTAAAAAACTCTTGGTGTCTCCCTGTTCTTCCCTTCTTTCTCTTTATTTCTTCTTTCTATACTTTCGATTTGCAGTTTAGGGTTATTGACCTTGGCTTGACTGAATTCACATGTCAACATTTTGGCGTTAAAGGAAAGGCCCTAAATTGTATTCTGTTTGGTTTTCTGTCCAATAATGATGGTTAGATGAAGAATCACCAGGAATTCAGATACTCTAGTTGAGCAGCCAGAAGGTCATGTAGAACAACCAAGGGAACCAGTTCTTCCTACGGTAGACATTTCCACCATCCTTTTGATGAAGTACAAACGTGGCACCAACACTAGGAAACACTTGAGAACAAAGTGAGAGAGCTAGCTGAGGCTGTTAAAGTGATGATATAGGCACAAGCCCCAGGCACGTGAAAGCAGGTTGAGGTCGCTACACCCAGAAGAGTCCTTCAGCACATTAATTTAGTTCACCCTTCTAACTCCCGGACAAGATCGGAGAACCGTCGAGTTCACGAACATCTTGATAATCAATGATGTTAAGGTTCATGTGAAGTTGAAGGCCCAAATAAGACCAGCTAGGGGCATATGTCGGATCAATGTTCATCAGGTTACCAGCAGAAAAGGCATAGAGCCTCAAATCGCCACTCCCATTACTAGAAAGATAAAAGGAGTTAGCAAACTTCTAGCTGGAGATTTGAGGCACAAGACCCGGTGATAAAAGAGCTACTTAGGAGGGGTAAAACAATTAATGGAATGCCTTCGAGCTTTGAATAGTCAAGATCACTATGAGAAGAGCACACTTTTCATTAAAGAGATCGAGACGGAGCCTTTCCCTCGTAAATTTAAAATCCCTATGATCCTGCAATACAATGGGGATAGTGATTCATATGACCACCTAGATGCATTCAATATGCAAATGAATCTTCAGACGACCAATTCTTTGGTTAAATGTCGTATCTTTCCAACCACTCTTGGAGACATATCTCAAACATGGTTCAGAAATCTTTCAGCTTATAGCATACATAGTTGGAAAGAATGCTAAAAAAGTTTCATCAATTAGTATAGAGCATTGAGAAGGTAGCTCGCACAATCCTACCACCTCGCAACGATCTTTCAATGAAAGAATGAGTCACAAAAAGACTACATTAACCGATTCAGGCACAAGGTTAACAACGTAGAAAGTCCTTTAGATGAATGCATCCTAACATCGATCTCTACAGGAGTTTGCAAGGATGGTAAACTGTATAAAAACATATACAAGTCTCCAGTGAGGGCCCTTACTGAGTTTTATGAATGAGCTGCTAAAGAAATCAGATGGAAAGAAACTTTTGGCCTAAGGAAGTCCAACCAGAAGGACGAGATAAATAGTTCTAATCAAAATAAAAAGAGGAGCAATGCCAGAAATGACAAAGAAAGTCAAAATGATGGCTCCAAAAATCAGGTTACAAACAAAGCTAAGAATGAGCGACCTTAACATGAAGGTCACCATGACAGCTACAGTATCCTATCTGACACTTAAGATAGGATATTCGCTATGGAGAAAGATAAGAAGGACTTCAGGAAGCCTCAACCCCTAAAGACTTACAAAAGGCTCAGGGACACAGACAAGTTTTGTGCTTACCACAATGAGGTCAGGCACAATACTTCAGAATGCTAGGCACTCAAGGATACGATTAAGGATATGATCAAAAGAGGTTGTTTAAGAGACTATGTGATGCAACCTATAGGATAGTGACCTCAGTAGTCCCAACAACCGCAACAACAGTAGCTCCAGTGCTTCTAATTTTGTAGTGTTATTCAGAAATCAATAAAAGCACCCAAGTTTTTCTTCACATTTTTATATTTGTATTTACTAATTTTAGAATAAATTTTTAGCAAAATATTACACATGAAGGTCTAAATTCGGACTATATCATTGATAATCCTGTACTGCATCCTATTCTCCCTAAGCTTGCAAGGCTAGTGATGGGACACTAGGTCTGAACTGAGAGGACCCACACATCATCAAGGAAGACTTGGGAAATGGAGTTTATCATTTAACAAATGGAGCTGAAGTTCCACAAGCTTAGAATGTAGAACATCTGCACCTATGGCCCTGTTTGGGAAACTGTTTTTTAGTTTTTAAAAACAGTTTTCTTGTTCTGCAAAAATAAAAAAAATCTGTTTGGCAACTTATTTTCAAAAACTATTTTTCAAAAACTATTTTCTAAAAGTGTAACTAAAAAATAGTTTTCAGAAAACAGTAAAATGGTGTTTTCCCTTGTTTTTGTATATAGCTGTTTTTAAATTTTTTTCAAAAATAAGAAGAATACCTATTTTTATTAATGACAAAGTTGTAAAAAATATTAAATATATTTTTTTCATCTTCAAAAATAAAGAAAACACATGTTTTCAAAATTTACATCCAAAAAAGTTTTTTGTTTTTTGATTCTAGAAAAACAGTTTTTAAAAAATTGTTTTCAAAAATAATAAAACAAAACACCTGAAAATACTTCCAAACAGGCCCTATATTTTCAATAAATTTCAGCTCAACTTTCTAATCCTGATTAAAAGAGCCAGAGCCAAGACTTGTGACTATTGAACAACACGATTGCTATAGCATGACCTACTAAGCAACATGATTGCTATAACATGACCTATTGCACAACACGATTGTTATAGCATGACCTCCTAAGTAACATGATTGCTGTGGCATGACTTACTAGGCAACTAGATTGCCAGTTGAAGTATGACCTATCAGGTAACAAGAGTGCTAGCTGAGGTGCAGCTCTCATGTGACCTACTTAGGCATTCAACTCATGCTATCTGAGGTGTAGCTTTCATGCAACCTACTGAGCATTTATTTTGATTAATGTTCATAAAGTCATGATTTGCAAGTTGAGAAGTATTAATGTGACCGATTAGGCACTTAACTTGGCTAATATTTATTAAGCTATGATTTGTAGGAACTCATTCATGTCAACTTACATGTTATCATCTATAACCTACTAAACATCCACTTGGCATACTTAGAAAACCAAGAAAATTATGAAAATTCATTAAAAAACCTCATTCAACAAGGTGAGTGTACATATGAAAATTCAAAAGTATAGATGAAGATCAGCCTATAGCTATCATGGCCTTAGAAAAAGGCTAACTCTTAGGAATTGAACCCTTGGTGGACTGAAGGATCGACATATCTAATGAGCAAGTCATCTATCATTTAGTTGTCTGCCAAGTTGCTCCCAAACTTCTCTCTATTCTCCTCCTAAGGAGGCAAAAGAACAAAGGTGAAAGAATTAAATTCATCAGAATCACCTTGAGGAAATAAAATTTATACAAAACTTCCCAAAATCCTCATAAAGGAATTGTCCATGGGAACTTCTTATGTAACAGGCCATACACATCGTAGCATCTTATCTAAGATCCAGACCACCAAAACATGGGAGGCTCGACCAATACACCTATCAGGTTATTCTGAGAAACAACAAAAGGGGTTTTTCACTCCTTATATGGCTTGCCTAGCTTCATTAAAAGATCTAGAGATTGATTAACTGCCCTTGATCTAAGATCTGACAAATAGCAAGGTTGCCAAGCTAATGGCTATAAAAATGCACATTAAATGAATGGCCTGACAAAATAGTAAGAAGTCTGACTGACAACACTACAAATTGCAATTGCAGGCTTTCACCAGCAAACTACAGCTCCTAGTCCACAGAATGCACTAAGAGCTGGGGTGCTATTATTATGAGTATTTTTGGAATCATGCAAATAGGCTAGCAGAAGCCCAACAAACAAGTCCAACTAGTAAAAATCCAACTCAATTATGATGGAAGTCACTAGACCAAGACATCAGGTCACCTAATGCAAGCTCAAGATCACTGATCGACAACGGTTAGAGTAGCAACCTTATGCTATTGAAGACCAGCTCTAACCCGTTACTCAAGACACACTTCCCTAGCCATTTAGAAACTCGCTGTGGTTAAACTCGAAGAATGACTAACTTGCCTGAATCCACTTATAGATGTCAACTTACAGGAATTAACATGCAATTAATTTATTATTCTTTCCTTTTTATTGTACACCCCAACAACTATAAATAGGGGTTGAAATCACTATAAAGGAGAGAGCCATTTTTTCTTTTAGAAAGAAAGAACCCATCTTTAGATAGAGGGAGTCTTCAAAGAAAAACAGACTCTTTGCAACATAGAGAGAATCATAATAAAAACATGTACAAACAGATTCAAACACTCAGCAAAATAGACTAAGAAATAAAATTAACGTGGATGTAGGAGTTACTGGATTTCAGCTAAATCATGTTAAAAAATTCTTATGTTATTCCCTTCTCTCTCTTCATTTCTCTCTCTACACTATTGGTTTGTAGTGTAGGGTTATTAAACTTGGGTTGACTGAATTCACACATTAACAAAATCCTAATCTAAGAATAAGTTAAACTTATCACAATAAAAAATAGGATATATCTAACTTAATCAAAATCCTATCTAATTAAAAATTTTTAACTTAAATAAGATATACTTGTAAAATTTTTCATAACGCAAAGGAGTCATGGTATCCGATGAAGTGAGCTATACTCACTTGCTTAAAATGGGAGGACGCAACATGAAAATGTTCAAATATACTTAATTGCGAAATTATTGTCATACCCTTGATTTTTAATAATATAAAATTCTATATATTTTTAAAATAAAAAAAATATAAACATGAGTCTTCTTGCTCATGAAAGGTCATGTAACTAAAAAATTATTAATTTGCTAACTTCCTAATTATTCTTGTTTAATTTTGATTAAAACCATTTTTCAAAAGTCTGACTATATTTAACCCATTTTAACTGAGCATATATTGAAGTGTATGGTAATCCATTTTGATATCAAAAAGACAATTAAATTAAAAAACACATAAAGACAAAAGTTCACATTTATATTATTACATAACTTCTTATCATGCGGTAGTCTAATTTCATCAAGTTAAATTAATCGAATCGATTTTTGATTCACTATTTGTTGTATTTTTAAAACATTAGGTGTAATCTATTATGTTCAGTTTGATGCATAGTTCTTTCATGTTGTGTATATCTATGCTCTCTAGTTGAGGAGGATAAGATAGAATTTTTTTGTGCGATATTATAGCTCTTATGTGTAATTATTTTAGTTTCATGTTCAGGGTGACACTTCAGTTATTGAACATTTAGCACTGTATTTCAAAAGTTCAATGATTTGGATTTGGTTCGATTGAAAAAAGACATACAACCTTCATAAGAATGTCGTTCAACGGAGTATATGATTCATGCCCTCCTAGATTCCTTAAATTTCATAGGAATTTACTTTTGTTGACTGTGGATTTTGGTTAAACCCAAATCTGACCAACAGAATGGGTTTTTTCGGGACCCAAGCTATTTTCTAGTTGTTGGGGCAGTGAGGGACGAGAGACGGCAGGAGCAAGAAGGAGAAGGGTTGAGACACGAAGGTTTAACGTGGTTTGGCTAAATTCGGGTGGCATCAGACACTACTTTCATAGAGATATTTTATTAGTCTCAAGGAGTTTTTACAGAGCTTTGGCTATGGTTTTTGACAGAGTTTTTGCTAATGTTTTTCTTCTCCTCTCCTTACTTTACAATGATTCCAGCCCCTATTTACAGAAGCATGAAGGGGTACAAACAGAATTAAATAAACTGTACATCTGTTAAATCAAACATTAAATGTACAAGACTACCTAGAGTACTATAAATTGACTTCTGCAGGTTACTTTCTGTGTGTAGGGCCCAATGGTTGTATTTTGCAAAATAGCGGTGCAAGTTGCCTATTGGCCTTATGCTCAACCTTAGTGGGCTTCTAGCTGGGTAAGGCTATGTCCTAGCGAACTTGAGCTCGTATGCTAAGACTGCTGCTGGTTCACGACCTCGAGCTCATTCACCCAGCAAGCTCGGATCTTTAGCGAGCTGGAGTTCCTTATGTAGTTGTTGGTGTATGCCCTAGAAGTCAATCATAAGATGATTATTTTGCATACATTATATTACATTCTAAAGGCAATTCAATTATTATATTTTGTTATATCTGCGTAATATAAATAAACATAATAATTGTTCCTAGAATAATTTGTTATTCTTAAAATGTCCCTAGTCGAGTATTGTTGTGAATTGGGATAGCAATAATACAACAAGACTAGTATG
>JANHAO010024612.1:0-11575 GCA_026873985.1 Saraca asoca
TGTCCTGGTGGGACAAACTACAAAGTTGTGTTTTGTCCTTGAACGACGTAGAAAGCTTATAATAACAGGTTAAGATGCGTGGGCATATAGGTCCAAGTGTGCACACCAGATGTAATAAGTTTCCATGAAATAAGCTGGAAGATGAGTTAAGATCCTAATCTATCCTTGTTATATTTTTGTTTTGTTGCATGTTACGCTATCTTTCTTACTCTCTTAATAACTTAAGTAAAGAATACAAAGAGAGCACTCATAACTCACAACTGAAATTTGAAATTGGAGGTAAAAACTGACCGTTGGCTGGCATAATCAAACATTTCCATTTTAATTTCTTACTAAAAATATGATAAAATTTTTTCTATTTTTCAGTCTTTTGGCACAAGACCTATATAATAGATAAGGGCTATATATCCTATGCACATCCTGTATAATAACTCAAAATTACAACGACTCAAACTACACAAGTTTATATCCTACTAGGCATTAACCAATCAAAATATATGCACATATCAGCTATATCAACTATCAAAACTTTCACTATCAATATATCTTTAAGCTCCACAAAAGGTAATCTACTTGATCAATGAATAGATTCTGAATCAGATGGGGGTGGATGATCGATGGAGGTAACTTTGGACTCTAAAAAACATGAAGGAAAATAGGGTAAGTTTTACAGAAACTCAATGACCAAATAATCTCATAAAAAATCAAAACTCAAATTTTCAACTTATATTCAGATATCCAAATAATGAGTCATGCAATTGTGGAGGTAAACTCAACAATTTAATAAAACCAATCAAGATTAAAGTTAGATGTTTTAAATCCATAAAAAAAACCATATTCATAAACACAGTAATCAAAACTTTAAAATTTGTTATACAATATAGCATATTGAAAATTTCTCATTAGGATGATCACACAGAGTGATTCATTAAGACCCCTTTGAAATGTATAGGTTTCAAGTATCAAAAGAAATCCTGAAAATTCAAAATGTAATTTGAATTCAAAAGATAATTCTTAAGCTAACTGTACCTAATAGGTATCTTTGTAATCCACCAAACACACTAATTCGATATTGATATATTCTCCTCAAAATACACCAATCAGATATTCTAATCACAAGTACACTTAAGGGTTTTCCATAGAATTTCCAAAGGATTTAGGATTTCAAAAACAAGTAATCAGTTTGTAAGCATCATGCTACCCGATAAACCCAGAGATAAAAATCAATTCTAATCAGATCATGATATCAAAAATCAAAAATATAGTCATTCATTCCAGGTAGCATAAAATTCAGTAATGTCAGAAATTTCATATTAGGGAAAATCATTGATTTTATAAATAGTAATTACTATAAAATGCAGAAATATGCTCAAATAAACCATTTTCATATTTATGCATATACGAATAGGATTTTAAATCAAACTAACATATTTATTCATCTTACTCAAAAATGATAATGTTCCAAATAATAAAATTTATTTTGTTTTGTAAAAAGGGATTCATAAAAGAGTATAATTATCCACTCACCTTAAGGATATTCAAATAACTTCAAATGAAATTGTTCTAATTTACCATTTTCTCGAATTAGCTTATCAGACCCTAGTTACCAAGTTCACATAACCTTGTAATAGATTTTTTTGGTCCAAAAATATTACAGTTTCCAATGTTTAAATTTCAAATAGGATAATCTCACATGGATAAAAATCAATCTTGGAAAAGAAGTAGTACCTATTACATAGTAGTTGGTTAGGGTTTGGAGGCACTATCGGATAAGTACAACAAAAATAGAATGAAGCCACTAGAAGTTAAAAGGAGACTGACAGTGGAGCCATCACTGGCGGCAGTTGCGACGTTGGTTGGTCGGAGACATGAGATTATTGTTGCATAGTACCAACAAGGCAGGGGAGGCTAGTTGAAAGAGATGTGATGGTGATTGGCACCAACAAGGTTGGACTAGTTTGTTGCTCATGGTGGCACCAATGAGGAGGCTGGCCAGAAAAATAGGTAACTGAATGGAGAGGCCACAACAAAGCTTAAGCTCCTATACCAACGAAGAACACCGGCAAGTGGCAAGTTGATTAGAGGACAGCTGAAGGAAAGCCACTGGAAAAATTGACTCATAGCCGAGCTGGAAGAAAATCGTCACAAGAAGAAGAAGAAATGATTGATGGTGGTCTGTTAAGTTGGCTACTATTTGGATGGAGCTGAATAGAAGAAAAGGAAAAGCAACTGAGTCGAGAGCACTGATCGCCCAAAAAGAGTTGAAGAAGAAGAAAGAAGCAAAGCCAAAGTAAAGGAGACCCAATAGCAGCTTTGGTTCGACAGATAAGGAGCTCAAGTCATAGGATCAACTTGAAGAAAAGGTTGTTGGATTGGAAAGACAAGAAGATGAAGCCAAACAGTAGAGAAAGGAAGAAAAAAAATGGGATTGGTCAACACAATAGATAAGGTTCGAGAGCATGGGAAATTTCTATAGAAAAAGAAAAATATTAGAGGGAGAGTCAACGTCCAGGTTAAAAAAAACAAAATGAAATAAGAAAAATTACACTTTGGCTCCAACAAACTCCAACACATTCGGTATAGTCTCCTAGAAAAAGGAGAATTCAAACTTTAGCCATAACAAAATTTTGAAAAAATTCATTTTAGTCTATCAGATTATTAAACTATTTATTTTCTTATTTTCTTTTCTCTAAGGTATTAAAACTTTCCCCCTAACAAAAGAATTCATCCTCGATTTCTAGAAGCATGATTGTACAGGATCAAAATGAAGTATTGGGTTATCTATTGAAAATAAAGTTCCAAGGACATAAAAAGAGAAGTTCCAACTCAATTGAAACATTGAACTTTATTTGATTAGTAAATGAACCATATTCTGAAGGAATAACGTCCTGAGAAGTACCATAAGGTGGTTTTCAGACATTGTCACTTATTATAGTATCAGAGGGGAAACTATTAACTAAAAGTTACTAGTGCGAATTCACTACTTTTTGAAAACTTGTATTGTCAAGGATGGTAATCTTAAGCTCCTCTCCAAGAACTAAAGTTTCTTACAATTTATGAACAATCTTTCTAGAACTTTCAAGATTTACTTTGATGACTTCCCATTAGTTGACCATCATGATCTAAAATAGCAATATTTTCAATAGGGATATCTTTCTTTCCTCTACTTCCTAACCCTATCTAGAACATCTTCCTCCTTAAATCCTAGTTCATCAAATTCTTCATTGTTTTGAGCCTCAAATGCCATTGAATCTTTCATGCTGAAAGTACTAGCTCCATCACTGGTACCTAAACCCTTCCTAAGGAAAGATCTATAGGATTAATCATAAGTGCCTAAACCAATATGCTCTTTATCAAATTTGAGAAGATTCAAAACAACACGATCTAAATTCAAAGAAGACATATTCTTAAACTTGGACGGATTAGCAAAATTTTTTTCCACAAAGATTGAGGTTGCTTTAACTTTTTTTCCTTGATACCTCCTGTCTCTTCAGTGGTGCTCTTGTTGTAGGAATGGTTTCTCCCTTGAGAGTGAGTTGTTGTTTTACTGACTCCCAAAGGAGATTTTGTATTTTCTTTTCTTAAGTCAGAGAAGTTTGGGATAGTTTGAGCAAAAAGACTATCTCTTTGTCTACCAGAAGTAGAATTGGAAACTTTCACTGATGAATGTGAGATTGATATGGTTGTTATATGAGGTGTAGTTAAAGACATGTTTCTGATTAGCAAAATTTTCCTACTTTGACTTGGGGCACCATAATTTGTTTTAAAAAAAAAACTCAGATAGATCATCAATAGCATAATCACAATAATATCTTAATAGCTTTATCCTGCAACTTTGGTGCTGAATTAGCAATGGACATGACTATTGGACTTATGCTCTTTAGGAATTAAACCAATACTGCCCATGTAGGTTTTATATGTACACTGGTCTTCTTTGACCTTGATAGGATGACAAGTACTTTTAGAGCCTTTAATGTGGTAATAGATTCATTAATAGCAAAGTCTAAAAAGAAACCAAAGCAAGAATTATGCCAACATGATTCACACAATCTGTTATAACATAATCAACACTTTGAGAATATAAAAGGTGAGCAATGGTCGCTGCAGCCTGGGTTTTTCTAGAAATTTTGCCTTCATGTAATACTTTGGTGACTAGCAATATAACTTTTGCTGGAACAGCTTTCTCTAAAATTTCATTATCCAAAATAAGTTTTACCACAACACACATTGCCAACTCTAAAACTTCCGAAACTGAGGAGTTAGCTAGTCCAACCAAGGGGATTAATACATCTCTAGTAACAATAACTACATCCCTGTTCTCTTTTATTAAAAGAAATATTACAGCAAGATAGTGAGAGGACTCCATCAAGATATTATCAAACTTAGCATTTAGCAACTTCATTGCTGACCATAAAGTTTTAACAGCAATGTTACTTTCATGCAAGTCTTTCCTCATTTGAAAAATTCTTGCCAGAGTTGATGCTGACTTTGCCTGAGTTTCTTCTATGGTAGAGCTTATTATTTTTATCATTGTATCGATTACGTCACTAGCAATACTACCTTCACATAGAATGTCACCAAGAGAAGCAATAGAAAGCATACTTCTCAAAGCATCCAAAACTTAAACCTTAGACTCAGGTAGATCATTGGTCAATAATGCTGTTAGCTGACTGATGGTAACTGTATTAGATTTATGAATCAAGTGATTTAAGGTCCTTGCTACAATTTCCTTCCCACTTGGGCGTCCATTCTTCAATAGCCATAACAAAGTAGGAACAACTTTAGCACTTTCAACACAAGCATGTATATCTTCACTATGATTACACATGTTCCTAAGGATTGTTGATGAATCTTCCTTCACTTTTGGAGATCTCATCTCCAAAATTTGAACAAGTGGAGGTATACCACCAACAGTAGTAATGGCCTATTCACTTTCATCATTTTCATTAGATAGTAGTAAAGCAGTGCAACTACACATTCTTGCTATTGTTCTGAAGAAAGCCTAAGAAGACAAATCAATAGTTGAACTCCTTCACAGCCTTAAAGAGCCCACCACAGATTGCTTTCATTATTGTAAAGCATCAAGAGAGTTTTTATAAGTTCTTCTTGCATTTCATTGGCAACCATTGTTATCAAACCAACAAGCAAATGTTTTGCATCAGAGTTAATAAGCTTTATAGAGAGTATTGGGTTACCACACAAATTAGCTAGGGCTTCAATGGTTCTTTCCTGCATAATAAATGGTAGTTGAGGTTTGAATTGCTTGAGCAATGTTTGGTCAACTAACAAAGGATTTGAACCTATAGTGGATTCTACCTTACTATCATATATCATAAAAGCTAAAGCTAATGCCCCTTATGTGTCAGCAATTTGGGTAGGTGAGGTGCATGGTTCAAGGCTTTAACTAAGGCTGGGGATCACGTAAGACAAACTGCTAGAGATGTTTGCCAAAGCACACATGGCATTCTTCTACAATGCTTAAGCACATTCACCCTGCATGAATTCTTTGGAAGGAGCTATTGTAGCATTGGTCAAAGCAAGAATGCCATTAGAATTAACTATCTCCTTCCTTGCTTCTTTACACTGGGTAGAAAGAGATTTAAAAATGCTAGTTGCTTTAGCTCTAACAGAGGCATCATTACCAGGGCTAAGGTGTTTAAGAAGTTGTTTTGTCGCTTCTATTGGTAATGCTTTTGAACAAGCAGATGCATTCTCTATCATCATACAAGCAAGTAAATAACACACATTAGCTAAAGTGTTAGATTGTCCTATTATCAATAACTTCACTAATATGTCCATTCCTCTAGCTTGTATTGTTGCATTCCAGAAACCCTTTGTATCGCTACAAAGATTTTTCCATGCTTTGGCCAATAAACCATTAAATACATTTCCTGTCTTGAGCCTTTTTCCAAGTAGCTCCCAAAGCACTAGCACAACTCCTTTAATTAAAAAAGATTTTCAAATCGAGATGATCTTTAGCACTGCCCTGAGAGACAATATAAATAGTCTTTGTAGTAGCAACTTGACCTTTAACTAAACTGGACTTGAGTAGACCAAGTAATAGAGGAATGCATCCTCCAAGTAAGATTTTTACCCTTAACTTATTTTTTTTTTTACAAAGGGAATCTAACATAGTTGTAGCCTATGTCTTCACATTCAATGACCTTGATCGTAAAGGAGATACAAGTACTGGAATTGATTGAGAATGAGATCCAACATAACTAAAAGCATTTTCATGCATATCAATAAGCTCTAATAACTGCCTCAAAGAATACTCTTTCTCTTGTATAGATGATGAGCTTTGACATAGCTATCCAATGCATTAGGCAACATTAGTTAGTGTCCCATTTGGATCCTCCATGCTACTCATACAATCTCTCAATCCCATCTCTAAAATAGAATGGGGAGTCAAGGGTTCCAATTCTTGACCCTTCCCTTTACCATTTCTTTCCAAATCTGCAATAGAGAGATAGTTAGAACATTAATACCTCCTTTAGAGACTAAATCACATAATTGGCTTCATAGAATAGAAGCGAACATGAGATAAAGCAAGGGAGAAAATGGGGAAACTAGATATGAGATTTGGTTTAGGTAAGATTCAAATACATTTATATATGTAGGAATGAAAGATTTAGGTAAGAGATTTTTAACATATGGTGTTGGTGTCAATATATCCTTATTTATGTGTCATGTTCCTATGCTTACTAACATGAACTCGATTTGCCTTTCCTAATTTGGCAGTGAGAGACCTCTAATCATGCACATAAACTCTAAACCATGCTCTGATCATGCCACGATCCATGGCAGGTAACTAACGTAGAAGACTTATACAATAATCAAGGGCTACACACCTTATACACATCTTGTACAATGACTCAAAATCACAACGGCCCAGACAACACAAGTTTATATCCTGTTGGGCATCAACCAATCAAAATATATGCATATATCAGCTATACCAACTGCCAAAGCTTTCACCAATAATATACCTTTAGGCTCTGTAAAAAGTAATCTACTCAATTAATGAGTGGATCTTAAACCAGATAGGTGAGGATGTTTGATGGGGATAACTTTAGGCTCTGAAAAATATGAAGAAAAATAGGGTGAGTTTCACAAAAACTCAATGAGTAGATAATCTTATAGAAAATCAAAACTCAAATTTTCAACTTATATTCAAAAATCCAAATAATGAGTCATGCATTTGCAGAGGTAAACTCAACAATTTAATAAAACCAATCAAGATTAAAGTCAAATATTTTAAATCCATCAGAAAAATAGTATTCATAAACACAATAATCAAAACTTTAAAATTTGTTACACAATATAACATACTGAAAATTTCTCATTGAGATGATCACACAGAGTGATTCATTGAAACCCTTTTGAAATGCACAGGTTTTCAAGTATCAAAAGAAATCCTGAAAATTCAAAATGTAATTTGAATCCAAAGGATAATTCCTAAGGTAATTGTACCTAATATATATATTCGTAATCCATCAAACATACTAATTAGATATTCACATATTCTCTCCCAAACATATCAATCAGATATTTTGATTACAAGTGCACTTGAGGGTTTTCTAAGGAATTTCCAATAGATCCAGGATTTCAAAAACAAGTAATCAATTTGAAAGCATCATACTACCTGATAAACCCAGAGATAAAATCAATTTTAATTTGATCATGATATCAAAAATCAAAAAATATAGTCATTCATTCTAGGTAGCATAAAATTCAGTAACGTCAGAAATTCCATATCAAGGTAAAATGAAATCATTAATTCTATAAATAGTAATTATTATAAAATACAAAAATACACTCAAATAAACTATTTTCATATTTATGCATCATACAGATAAGATTTTGAATCAAACTAACATATTTATTCATCTTACTCAGAAATGATAATGTTCCGAATAACAAAATTTATTTTGTTTTGTAAAAAAGGATTCGTAAAAGAGTGTGATTATCCACTCACCTTAAGGATATCCAGATAACTTCAAATGAAATTGTTTTAATTTATTACTTTCCCAAATTAGATTATCAGACCCTAGTTACCAAGTTCACGTAACCTTATAATGAATTTTTTTGTCCCAAAAATATTACAGTTTTCAATGTTTAAATTTCAAATAGGATAATCTCACATAGATAAAAATCAATCTTGGAAAAGAAGTAGTCCCTATTACCTAGTAGCCAATTAGGGTTTGGGGGCGTTGTTGAATAAATACAACAAAAGTAGAATGAAGCGGCTGGTAGTTGAAAGGGGATTGACGGTAGAGCTATCATCAGCAACAATGATGGCAACAGCTGGCTGGAGAAATGAGATTACTATTGCACAATACCAGCAAGGTAGGGGAGGCTAGCTGAAAGAGATATGATGGTTGTTGTCAATGGCAAGGTTGGACTGGTTTATTGCTTATGGTAGTGTTGATGATGAGGCCGATTAGAAAAATGGGTAGCCAAATGGAAAAGCCACAACAAACTCAAGTCTCCCTCTTAGTAGCTCCTATACCAATAAAAAACATTGACCTGTAACAAGCTGATCAAAGGATAACTGAAGGAAAACCATTGGAAAAATTGACTCACAGCCAAGCTAGAAGAAAATCATTGGAAGGAAAGGAAGAAACGATCGATAGTGGTTTGTTAAGTTGGTTGCTATATGGATGGAGTTGAATGGAAGAAAAGGAAGAGTAGCTAAGTCGATAGCTCTAGTCGCCAGAAAAGAGTGGAAAAAGAAGAAAAAAGTAGAGCTGGAGTAGGATCGACCCAAAAATAGCTTTGATTCAGCAGATAAGGGGCTCAGTTCAGAGGATCAACTTGAAGAAAAGGTTGTTGAATCAAAGAGACAAAAAGATAAAGCCGAATGGTAGAGAAAAGAAGAAGAAAATGGGATTGACTAGAGTAATGAAGGAGGTTTGGGAGCAGGGGAAATTTCTAAACAAAAAGAAAAATATCGGAAGGAGGGAGGGGTTAGCATCCAGGTTAAAAAAAAATGAAATGGGGAAATTACACTTTTGCCTTGACAAACTCCAACAAACTCAATATAGCCCCCCCCAAAAAAGGAGAACTCAAATTTAGCAATAGCAAAATTTTTAAAAAATTCATTTTAGTCCATCATCTTATTAAATTATTTATTTTCTTATTTTCTTTTCTCTAAGGTATTATAGATATGTGACAACATGTCTTCAACGTATTGGCAAAATCAACGAGATTCCTGATGGATAGTTACTGTAATCACATTGTTTGTGCATGCCTAGCTATTAGAAGTCGGCCTTGTGAATAGTTTGTCAGGAAAACATGTTCGATTTTGGACAAAACTTAGTAAGAAAATCAAACATGAAGATGAGGTCCTTTGGTTCGAATTTGGGAGCAAATGTACTTATAAATTATTTTTCTTGAATTTTTCTTGTTTTTTAGGGTATTTGTGTTGCTTTAGCATCGATTATTTGTCTAGTATGAGTAGAAAAGTACATGGTTGTGATCTTTGCATTTTTATCTTCATGTTGATATAAGATAATGCATCAGAACCCTTCTAAGCTAGGAGAAAAATCCTTATGACAACTTAGAAAAAGTATATTTACTTATGCCATTAGGGCTTTAGCTTAAAATGCTCTTTAAAAGGGTAAGTCTAGTGACTTGAGTAGACACTATGGCATGGGCTAAAGATCAGAGTGTAGACCTTAGAGATTCTCCTTACATACTCAAAACTTTGTAATAAGGCATATATTAATAAAATGGAGTTGTCCCTTTCCTTATTTTTAAAAAAGTCCTTTCTGAGTGTACACTAGATTCTTCTTGTGTGGCATGTTCTTCTGAATTCTATATGTGCTAATGCTTTGACTACATACTCATATTTGCTTATGGATATGTTGTCTATAGGATTTTAGTTATATGGGTGGCAGAATCTTTAATATCCCATTTATTTATCCAAGTGTGAATTGAATTTATTGAAAAATTGACATGTTGGCAAAGAGTAGGTAACATGCATTGCATGGTTTTGGCTAGAGAGCTCTTGGCTTGTGACACTAGATCACACCTTTTGTCCTATGTCAACTGGATGGTTAATTCATTAAACCTTTATTTGACTAAGTTCTATAAAGAACCAATTGACTAGATGCAGTAGATCAATAAGTGATTTGAGACTACTTTTGCTATAGTCACTTCTTTAATCAGTGTTGGTTGATCATCTGTGATCAGTCATCTAGGGACTAATAACCATTTTAGGCTATGCCATAATGTATGTAATAAAATGTTCAAAAGTGTACAGTCCTTATTGTGGTCTGAGTTTGCGTGACTATGTTATCTTGGTTAAAATTACCAGTCTCATAATCTCCTAATATAATGTTTAAGTAACCTATAATGTGTTGACTGAACATTAAGAATTTTCATCATTATTTAACAAAAAACTAGACTGGTTTAGAGACTTATGGATTAAATTGGAATTTTCCCATTAATAAAAAGCTTGGTCTGACTTTCAATTTTTTAAACCCATTTCTTAATTATAAGTTAAGCTTTAGTAAAATTTGATTAATACTGAATTAAATCAAGACCAAACTTATGTTTGAAAGGAAAAGAAGACAAACCATCCTTCAACTACATCTTCTTCATTCTCTCTTTAGTCTTTAGTGCCTTCTTCCTTTCCTATAAACCTAACTTATGACTGTAATCTCCAATCTCTTCATTTTCATCATAGAGCTACCAACAGAAGTCATCTTGTGAATAAGTTATTTCTGTTCTTTCTTCTTCCCTTCATTGTAGATGAGGTGGTTTTCTGATTCCTGATTTGCTAATGGAAAACTTAAGATTTTATTTTTTAAGTACTGGTTTTAATGAATCTTTATCATCTATTAGATGCATTAACTTGATTTTGTAATTAGAATTTTGCCAGCTATTTGATGATGATTAATTTACTTTAACCACACTAGAGATAGATTGAGTGATAAAGTTTCTTTGATTTAAGTGAGAAATGAGCTCCTTATTCTTAGTACTTCCCAATGACTTTTTTCTTTTTAAAATAGAGGTTTAGTTTCCTCTTGATATGGGGATAGGATGAAGGCTTTGCCAAGCACTTGAATTGAGCCTAACTTAAATGATAGAGGCTTACTTATCTCATGTGGAAAACCTAGGCCTTTTAGCTGAGAGCAAGTCATCACAAGTTTCATCATTCCTTAGAAAAAAGATAGAATTCTTAGTTTCTTATACAAAATCATAGATTTTGAATTTGTAATTTTGGATGTCAATTGATGGATGTATCTCTAAATTGTAGGATTGATTTTAGGGGATAAAATACATTATGATATTTATAGGTGAGAAATTTAGGTATGGTATGTGTGAAGGTTTTATATAATTCCTTACTATATATTCAATAAAGATAAGGGAAAAATTGATGCAAATAGTGTTGCTTTTGTTAGTCTGATAGGTGCCCTGGGGCCAATTTGATTGAGCTCTATTATATCTATGACTATACATTCTATATTGATTTGATAATAAAGATTGATTATTCATCTTATATTGCATTCATTGTGCATTGCATGTTAAAGATGATGTCCATGGTGAGAAGTTAATTCATTCAATC
>JANHAO010024613.1:0-11572 GCA_026873985.1 Saraca asoca
CTATACTAATTGTAATTTTATGATTGTATCTCAAATTGGTTCATTATTTGCACTAATTGTAATTTTATGAGGATTTTTTAAATAACAAAATCCCTAAATTTTTGAAATCAAGAACTCATGAAATTTGGTACTCTATTTTGCATGTAAAATTTTGAAATTTCACTATATTAGGGTTTGAAAATTTTGAAATTGGGTTAGGGCTTTTATGGATTGTGATGTTCTGAGTTCATAGACATATATATTATGTTATTTCACTAAGAATCTAGAGAGGAATTACAATATAAACCGTATGGTTTCAATCAAAGCCAAGAATTGTTTTGTTCACAATTGCAAAAATTGTTTAAGGGGTTTTGTAAAGCTTGTGATTTTGAATGATTTTGAATCTAATAGGACCAAAATCACATTTTTTTTTATGAAAATTGAGATAGAAATTGAGATTTTACTGTAAGAACGATTTTCTTTCAAAATGAAAATCCAATTTTTTGATTTGATCCATAATTCTTGAAATTGTTAGAGGGCTATGGTAGATCTTGAAATTCTAGTTTCAATGACATCAAAATCATGTTTTTTGTTTGAGAAACGAAGGAGAATTAGCCAAAAATAGAAGGGCCAAAAACTAGGTTTGCAAATAGGTTTTCTATGCCTGGCTGTGACCTGGTTGAAAGTAGAGGATGATGAATAGTTTGCTCCAGTCAAGCCCATGCGTAGGTGTCAGCACATGTGTCGCATGCAACTCCTACAGTGGGTTTTTTGACCTGCTGTTTCTTCCAAGATCCTTTATTTTTCATGTTGAATCTAATGCATATTTCTTAGAATTTTTGAGGCCTGGTAGTATTTATTTGGAATTTTCTAAAATTTTTATAGTAGAAAATTATATTCTAGCCTTGGAATTTTTATGTGACAAAAATTGTGAATAAAATGCATGTTATTATCTGTAACATATGAAGTTCACTCTCCCCGGATATGTGATTTGATATGTTAAACAAATTAGTGAATATTTATAGTGTTTATATTCTGACAAAATTGTGCCAAAATTGTGTTATATGGGTTTGTGCACTTCTCACACTTGTAATGAGGGTGTTTACACTTAGAAATCAACTACTCACTATCATGAAGATAGTCATCAATGTAATTTGTTATTTGGACCACATTGGATAGGCTAGTAGTATATTTTAATGTCTTAACATGTCTTACATCCTAGCGGTACAGAGATGTTGAGTACATTTTTGTATGAGAAAACTAATGAGTCGAATCTTTTTGGTATGCATTGAGTTTTCTTGGTTTGTCGTAATTTGGGACCCTTAAGTGGGATTATGATAAATGTTTTGTTCTATAGTTACATAAACTGAGTTTTGTTGGGGAATCTTGTTTATAATTATGTTGTACATGCATAATTAATATTTCTTAATTTTGTTTTTTTTTCCTCAGTTTCTGTATCCCAGCAACTATCTATGGTGAAAACTCTTAATGGGATTAACTTTGATGATTGGAGAAAGTCCTTAGATCTATACCTTACTATATCGAAAGAGGATTTGGCTCTTAGAGAACCTAAACCAGCAGATCTCACTGATAAATCCAATGTTACTGATAAGAACTATCACAAGTAATAGCATGAATCCAACAAAATTTGTTTGGCAGTGATCAAGTTCACAATTAGAAAGAACATTAGACAAAGCATCCCTGAAAAGGATACGATGGCAGAATATCTGAAGGCTATAAGTGAAAATTTCTAGAAATTTGATAAGAGTCAGAAAGCCTATTACTTGTCACTACTGCATAACACTCGTTATGATGGGGCATCTGGGGTTAGGGAACATAAAATGAAGCTCGTGAATTACTACAACAAGCTAAAGGCCTATGGTGTTGATTTAGGAGAGAGTTTTTTGGTTTACCACATTCTACAATCTCTCTTGCTTGAGTATAATGTTTTGAGGACCACATACAATTCTCAAGAAGCAGAGTGGATAGTGGACTAAATGATTTCGATAGTGACACAAAAGGAAGAGTCCATTGGAAAAGGAAATTCTTATCCGCCATCTGTAAACTATCTATCTTATGGCTCAAATAGCAATGCGGGTGGTAATGACAAAAAGGGAAAGAAACCAAATTCAAAGAAATCTGGAAAGCCTAAATTTAAGAAAGGTGGCAAACAAAACAAGGGTCTAAATAAGTCTACCTTCAAGGGTGATTGTCACTATTGTAAAAAGCCCAAATATAAAATATTTGATTGTTTGAAACTTAAAAATAAGCATGAAAATGAAGGGGTTTGGAAACAGGTAGATCCCAAGTGAAAAGGAGAAGGTCATCTTAGGAGTTGACGGAAGTAGAGTAATAGTTGAATGTATAGGTTCTGTTAGTTTGAATTTACCTTATATATTTTAAATTTGAATGATGTTGTTTATGTACCTTCTTCAAGAAGGAATTTGATTTCCAGTTTTGTATTAGACAATTGTGGTTATTCCTTTTGGCAAAGAAATGGAAAGACCAATATTTATTTCAATGCTATTGTTGTTAATTCTGCTTCTTTACAGAATGGATTATATCATTTGAATTTGAATATTTGCTCAGTTAGTACTTTCAGTGCTCCTGTTAATGCTGTGACTAGACACAAATGACAAAGAGTTAATGAGAACTCTTCCATGTTATGGCATAGGCATTTGGGTCATATCTCTAGAGAAAGATTAGAAAGAATGGTCAAGCAAAGTGTACAGAATGATCTAGACTTCACGGATTATAATATTTGTGTTAACTGTATAAAGGGAAAACTTCCTACTAGAGCTAGAAACAAAGGGGTAAGTAGGGAAAAGAACATTTTAGACCTTGTACATACTGATATTTATGGTCACATCACTCTTCCTACTATGGATGGCTACAAATATTACATTACCTTTACAAATGATCACTCTAGATATGGGTGGATCGATCTTCTGTATGAGAAGTTAGAATCTTTGGATGCCTTCAAGGCCTTCAAGGCAATAGTTGAGTTGAAGACTGGCAAGGTTTTCAAATGTGTAAGATCAAACAAGGGCATTGAGTATTATGGGAGGTATACTGAAACAGGTAGAAATCCTAGTCTATTTGCTCTCATTCTGCAAGAACATGGTATAAAAGCTTAATATATAATGCCTCACATCCCTTATCAAAATGGGGTTGCAAAGAGGCAAAATCATACTCTGATGGATATGGCTAGGAGTATGATTAGTCATTCCTCCTTGTCAAATTTCTTATAGGGTGAAGTTCTAAAGACTGTGATTTATATTTTAAATTAGATTCCCAGTAAGTTCGTGCCTAAGACTCCATATGAGCTTTATTCTAAAAAGAAGCCCAATTTAAAACACCTTTATGTATAGGGTTGTAAGGTAGAGGTGAGACCATGTAATCCCCAATTGAAGAAACTTGATGCCCGAACTACCAGTGATTTCTTCATTGGATATTGTTCTAGATCGAGAGGGTGCAGATTTTATTAGCTTACTCACACTACCAGAGTCATTAAATTTAATTGAGCATTTTATTTTGAGGATGACTTGGATAATGGCAGTTATGTACCTGGGGACATTGATTTACGTGAAGAGAGCACCATCTTACCTATACCTGTTTTACCGTTTCCATCAATTGATAGAAATAATGTCATTGAAAATCCAATTGATGTTAATGTACAACCACCTATTGAAAACACTGAGGAGGCAACAGTTGAATTGAGACAATCTCAAAGAATCCGCAAGTCTGCAATACTAGATAACTACATGGTTTATTTGTAGGAATTTGAATTTGATACTATTGATGAAGTAGATCCTATATCATTTCAGTAAGCAATGTCAAGTCCTCATTCTTCTAAATAGTTGGAGCCGATGAATGATGAAATTGCCTTTATGCATCGCAACTAAGTGTGGGAGCTTGCTAAATTGCCAGATAGGTACAAACCTGTTGGTTGTAAGTAGATCTTTAAGACCAAACAAGGGGCTACTAGTGAAATTGAAAGGTACAACGCTAGACTTGTAGTTAAAGGCTATAATAAAAAAAAGGCATTGATTACTTAGAAACCTTCTCTCTGGTCTTGACTAAGGATGCTTTTAGAGTTATCATGGCTCTTATTGCACAATTAGGCCTTGAACTTTACCAAATGGATGTCAAGGCTACATTTCTAAATGGAGACTTATATGAAGAAGTCTATATGAGCCAGCCAGATGGTTTTGTTGAACCTGATAAAAGGCACTTAGTGTGCAAGTTATGGAGATCCATTTATGGGCTAAAACAAGCCTTCAGGCAATGGTATTTGAAGTTTGATGAGGTAATCACCTCACTTGGGTTCATTAAGAATGCTTTAGACTAATGTATCTATTAGAAAGTTAATAGGAGCAGTTTCATCATACTTGTGCTCTATGTTGATGACATCCTACCAGCCAGTAATTCAATGAATTTTTTAAATGAGACAAAACACATGTTGTTGTGCCATTTTGATATGAAAGATCTTAGTAAGGCCTCTTTTGTTCTTAGGATATAAATCCATCATGATAGATTTCATGGTATTCTTGGTTTGTCTCAGGTAGCCTACATTGAACAAGTCCTCAAGAAGTTTAATATGGACTCTTGCACTTCCTGTGCTATGCCTGTGCAAAAAGGTGAAAGGTTGTCTAAATCACAGTGTCCTCAGAATGACATTGAAAGGGTTGAAATGGATAAGATTTCATATGCTTCTACTATTAGCAGCCCTATGTATGCTCATGTATGCACTCATCTGAACATAGTTTTTACTATCAGTGTGCTTGGTAGATACTTAAGTGATGCTGGCAAGGATCATTAGAGAGCTGCAAAGAATGTTATTAGATACCTACAGGGAACAAAACATCATATGTTAACTTTTCAAAAGTCTGATCTTTTTGAAATTATGGGATATAAGGATTTAGACTATGCATCCTATATGGATGATCATAAATTGACTTTTAGATACATCTTTATGATGTCTAGAGAAGCTATTTCATGGAAGAGCATTAAACAGACACTCACAGCTACCTTAATAATAAAAGCAGAATATATTGCTTACTTTGAAACCACCTGTTAGGTTGTATGGTTAAGAAAATGGATATCTGGCATGCATTTAGTTAATTTTATATCATGACCTCTAACCATTTATTGTGATAGTTCATCTGCTATATGCTTTTCTCAAAATCATGGAACTCCAGTCGTACTAAACATTTTAATGTTAAACTCCTGTTCGTTAGAGAGAAGATTGCTAAATCTTAGACTTGTATAGTTCACATTCCTGGTAAACAAATGTTGACAGATCCGTTGACCAAAGGCTTACCCATGGAATTATTTCAGAAACATGTAACTTACATGGGTCTTGTTAAATCTTTTCATGTAACCTTGGTTTAGTATGAGTTTGAGTTTTGTGTTAGTTTAAGACCATCTATGTGATTTTGTTTAGTTAAAATATTGAAACATTCTTGTAATGTTTATGTTATTTGTTTCCCTATCGGAATCAATGATCTTGTGTTGTTTCTTTTTTGAGTTGTGGTTAAAAGACCAATTATGTATTCTATTCTATTTAGATTTGAGACTTTGTGTGTTTAATATAACTTGCTTCCCTATCGAATTCAGTGATTTTGTATTATTTCATTTTTGAATCTTGAAAATGGTTTAGCATACATTGATTGCTTAATATTGCCTAAATCTTGTTATTCTGTTATTTGTTCAAGATAATTTATTAATGCTATCCAAATGGGAGATTGTTGAATTAATTTTAATTTTAATTAATTATTATTATAGATTAGCATTAATTAATTAATAGGACATTAACAATCTTAATTAAGTGATTAGTGCTAAGCTCAGAATAGATTGGGCTTTGGTTAATTGGGCGTAATCTATGATAAGTTGGATTACACACAAGCCCATTGTATAGAGGTCCCAACTTGCAGCCCCTTAGTGGTTACTTAGTTTCCTATCATAACACTGACTTGAGAGAGAGAAGGTGTTATTATATATTAATCCTAAATCCTAAAAAACATTGATGATTTTATTTTTTAGTTAGTTCTTTCCCTAACTTTCTAAAACTCTCTCTCTCTCTGAGTTATTGTGTATCTTGGGTGAGACAGGTTGAATCTTTCTTCCCAGCATTTGACATTTTAAATAATGGACCTTATTGGATCTTCATTAGGTATGCATCCATCTCCCAATGCATTCATAAATACTGTTAGCAATTAATGCAAAGCTGAGAGTCAAGAACAATTTTTTTATTGATCTAGTCTTAATCAAAAGTCAACACTAGAAAATTTGATTGAATATCAATTTCTTTGGACGAGTAATCATTCTTTTGCTACAAATAAAATAAAAAATTGATCTAATCATCTATTGTTATCTTTTTTTAAAAAAAAAAAAACCCAAATGCAATTAAGTTGAGTTGAGCTTATGTCAAGCCAAGGTATTTAATTTTGCCTATTTATCTCTTGTTAAATTGAATCCAATTAAGTTGGATTGAGCCTATGTCAAGCCAGGTAATTTATTTTTATTTATTTTTTTCTGTTAAATCGAATCCAATCAAGTTGGGTCAAGCTTATGTTAAATTAGATCATTTATTTTTGCATATCTACTTTTCTATTGTTAAATCAAATCCAATCACGTTGGGTCAAGCCTATGTCAAACAATGTAATTTATTTTTGCTTATTTACTTTCTTGCTATTAAATCGAACCTAGTCAAGTTAGGTCGAGCTAGTGTCACATCATTTATTTTGCTTATTTACATTTTTGTTGCTAAATTGGATCTAATCTGTTGGGTTGAGTATGTGTTGAGTTAGGTCATTTATTTTTACTTATTTATTTTTCTACCATTAAATCAAACTCAAGCAAGTTAGGTTGAGTCTATGTCAAGTCAGATCATTTATTTTTGTTCATTTACATTTTCTACTGTTAAATCAAATCCAATCAGATTGGGTTATTCTTGAGTTAAGTCGTGTCGTTTACTTTTATTTATTTACTTTTCTATTGTTAGACGTGTGGTTCAGCCCTTGTCTCATTTATATACATGAGGTTCAATCCTTTTTTTCTTAATTAATACTTTAGTCATATTGTTCAATCTTCGATTTTGTGTTTTTTTCAATCAAAATATCATTTTAAAATTATTTATGATTTATTGGTATTGCTTTATAATTTGCAATTTACTTTTCTTAGTTTTTTTTCTTTCTCAAATTTGTGTATTTGCATAGGACCTGATGAAAATGCTTGTTCTATCTTTATTCTTTTTTATTTGAGAGCATTAAAAAACTTGCCTTTGACTTTTCTTTACTAAATAGGCAACTGTGAATACCATATTTTATGTGAGTTGATTAGAAAATATCTTTAATAAATTATAAAAAAATACAAAAAGAGAAAATAATTAAAAAAAATACAAAAATGTGCATTTTATCTTGTTTTTCAATTTTAATATTTTGAAAAAAGAAACTTTTATAAATTGATAGTAATCTTATTTTTATTTTGTGAGTTGTCATTTATTTTCATTTCATATATCTAAAAAATTTAAAAATATAAAAATTTTGATTTCATCTGATATTTATCATTTAATTTTTGTTTGAATAATATTAGTCTATTATCATTGTTTTTACATTTTTAAAATTCTATTTATGTCTTTTTTTTTTATTATCTATCCTAGTTATTTCACATCTATCGATAGAAGAAACAGTTTTATCTAAACATTTAGTCATAACGAAATATAAAGAAAATTTTCATTAAGATTTATAATTTATTTAAATTTTCTTTTTATATGTTAATTATCCTTAATAATTTGTATTGTTGGATTGCATTTAAATACATCCAAAAAATATATAAAAATTATTCATTTTTTATAAAAAAAAAAGATAAAGAAGTGGATTACAATTTTTATTTTTATTTTATCTATTTATCAATTAATTTTATTTTTTAATTATCTTTTTAGAAAGGATGCAACAAGGTTGGAGATAATTATTATTAAAGAGAGGGTTCATCCTTTTCCAATTATAAATAGGAAGGAAATTAAAGCTGAAAGGCACCAAGAAATCAAAGAAAGGAGAGACCTAAAAATCATATAGAGAAGATACCAGAAATCAGAAGAAGAGAAAGACATGAAAAAGAAGAAAAAAAAAAAAAACAGAGAGAAGAAAGGGAAAGAAATTGGAGTAGGAAAAGTTGTGTTTTAATTAGCTGCACATTTCTCTTATTTCTTTGTCGATATTGTGAGGTTACGAGGTTTGGTCCCATCTACACCTATACACTAATTGCATACTTTGTTGGTTGGGAATTGCAATATTACTTTTAGCTTAGTTTGCTGCAGGATTCTTTCTTCATGTGTTCTACATATATATTACATGTCTTGATTTGGTTTATTAGCTTATCCCATTGTCATAATTTTTTTAGGTTGAAAAATTTGCTTTCCGTGGTTCAATATTTTTGAATTCTTATTTTATTATTAGGACTAGATCACATGGTAGTGTCCATGTATTCATAAAATTGACTTTCATCTAATATCATTTTGAGCATAGATAATATTTATGATAACTTTAACTTGGCAATCTAAAATGTAGTGTTTAGTCTATCTTTTCCTTTAGAACCATATTTTCTTTTTTTAGGGGGTGCATATATATATATATATATAATAAATTTAGACATAAGAATACTATATATTTCCGATTTTGTATGAGAGTTGAATAATTGCCGACAAAAAATGTTAATATTGTTTTATCCTTGTCATCAAAAAGTGATTCGAGATTAGACAATGATTATATTATAATAGATATATAATTTTGATACTTATAATCATGATTTATATGTTTCTTTAATCTTTATCTTAAATTCTATTGGATTGGTTATTAAAGCAAACCGATAAATTTCTATTCCATTTAGATGCTGAATTTTTAATTTTTTTTTTATCTTTTTCTTTAATATCCACACTTGATTTTGGATCTCTATTATTGATATCATTTGTTTTACGTGTTTTAGGTGTCTCTTTCATTTTCTTAGGAAAATCTTGATTTACATTATCAGAATTTTCTTTTAGTTTATAAAGTTAAAATCATTTATTAGAAATAATTATACGACAATAAGTTCAAGGCTTAGTGACTAATGATTAGATGGTTGGCTATCTATTTATCATGTGTGACGAGTATCTCTATCTTCTTTTTTCTCTATAATAGCACCCCTAAGAGATCATTATTTCTGTCTCTTTTATAGAAGAACTATAGGACGTATTTGGACTGCCTTCATGTGTATTTTAAATTTATAGTAGTCTTATTTTTGGGACTTTGAGAGAACTTTGGGCACTTACTATTTTAAATTTTGATTTTTTATTTATTTTATATGTAATAAAAAATAAAACAAGTTGGGCCTGTTTGGTAACTATTTTTAAAAACAGTTTACTGTTTTTAAAATAAAAAACTTGTTTGGTAAAACTGTTTTTAAAAACAGTTTTAAAAATTTTATTCTGAAATCCTGTTTTAAAAATTGTTTTTGAAAATAACTTTGAGCTGTTTTCAAAAATAGTTTTTAAAAATAGAAAAACAGAACAAATTTCTAAACAGGCTTGTTTCCAACTTTCTTTTCTTTTGTTTTATATATAATAAAAAATTAAAAAAATTCCAACTTTCTTTTATTTTATTTTATATATAATAAAAAATATAAAAATTAAAAAAATTAATGCTTTTATATTACTTTTCAAAATTAGTTGCTTATTCAACTTTCATTTGAAATTATTTTTCTTTTGTTTACTCTATTTTTCATTTACACTTCATATTAAATTATTTTTTAAATAAATAAACAAATAAGTGATTCTATGAAGTACGAGAATTTTGATCCTTTTTTGAAAGGTATCTAAGCCCAATTTTTATAGGTCAAGTTCCATTTTATTTAAAAAGTTATTTTTTAATAAATAAGATTTTTGGTCCATTTTTCTCAAATCTCATAACAATGGCTTAGGTCATTCAATGAATCAGCTTATCTTTTTATTTTTGATAGAGTACAAAGTGAATACTATTAGGGCATCTAAAAAAATTAATTTTATTTTCTTTTATTTTTTAAATATTGACATTATATATTTTAGGAATTAACATAATATTTTTGTCATAATATATTATATAATTATTTTATTAGTAATCGTTTTATTTAATGAGTATTGTGGGATGCTTAACACCTTTCTAAGACATAATTACACTCTCAAACCATCTTTCTAATTAATAAGACTTATTTTGTTCATTTTCTGGTTTCTAATTTTTCCATAAAAAAAATTAGTAATGATTCACCCATTTTTATTCATGAATATAGTTGTTGTTCATGTCGTGTGTCTTGAGGCCACATTGTGTAAGTAACTGTTACTTCATACCAAAAAAAAAAAAAATGAAAACATCAAACATAATCTTTTCATGCAATGTATTCATTTAAGATAAGGGATGTACTTCCCTACTACATAGGAAGAGAGTATATACTCCCTCCTTGTGACTGATTTAATCATTTTTTTATTATACCTTCATAATTTAACATTAAGTTAAAATATTATAATATAAAATATTGCAAGTATTACGATAAAATATCGCAAGAAGTTACATTTATATTACAATTTAATCATAAAAAAATATGCAATTGTAATTTTTCATGAAAAGGTTATGACTAAATTTAATTGCAATAAAATTATTTAATGTTATAAATTCTATGTAAAATCATACAATTTTTTCAAAATACTTACAACTCTTTACATAAATTGTACAACTTGCAATTATTATAAAAATCTTGCAACGTTTCATGAAAAAGTAACAATATTTTATCAAAAAGTTATGACTAAATTCAATTGCAATAAAATCACTTAGTGTTACAAATCTTGTATTCATGCAATTTTTTTTTCAAAATACTTGCTGCTCCTTGTATAAACTGTGTAACTACAATTATTATAAAAATCTTGTAACATTTTTTGAAAGAGTTACATAATTTCATGCAAGTCTACCATAAAATCATGCAACAAAGTCATAATCTAATACAATGCTTCCATATACTCATGCATATGCATATCTTATGTTATTATTCTCGAACATAAAAGGCATTCAATACAACTGTCATGCAAGTTATACATTAATTCCCATAAGGAATACATATATCCCAACCTTATACCACTACAAAAAAAAAGTATTTTAGCGACCGAAAATAGCGATCAAAAATTTCGGTCGCTAACTGTGACTGAATTGAGGCTGCTTTGCGACTGATTGATTAAGAAAAAAAGTTCAAATTTTTTTTGGGATTTAGCGACCGAATTTTTTTATGGCAAAATTTTTTATCGCTATTCGATCACTGTGTAGTAGCAAACTGTGAAAATTTTGAATTTGTTTTGGAAAAACTTTATCGACCGAATATTTCGGTGGCCAAATTAGGTCTTGATCCTTTAGCGACCGAATTTTTCGGTCGCAATTTGTAATATGAAATGGAGGACTAAAATGAAAAACTTTTACAGGAACTAAAATGAAAAAAAAAATATTTCCGCTAGGGTTATTTTGTAAAATGTTCATGGTTTGGGGCTGTCGTCGTCTTCAACCGATTCTCTTCCTCATTGTCCTAGAAGAAAATCTTG
>JANHAO010024614.1:0-11601 GCA_026873985.1 Saraca asoca
TCCAAGCCCTCACGGATTTGCTCTTGGGTTCTACCCCAAAAGGCCTCATACCAATGGAGTAACTTCCACACATATATAAACCTAGCATCTCTCTCTTCCATTTCCGATGTGGGACTTGGGTTGACAACTCCAACCCAACATAAATATATAGAATTAATTTTAATTTGAATCATATCAAATACAAAGATAATACAAGAGATTTATAAACATACAATGGACAATTTTTTTCAGCATTTTCTCCACTGTCAACTTACAGGTTGATGAGAAGGCAACAAGTCAAACCAAGTACCATTGTTCTCATTCCACCTAAACTTGACATTTTCAATCAGTAATGTTATTCTTACATTTATCATTCACATTCTTTTATATTTATAATTGAACTTCATTATAAAATTCATTATTTTATTATAAAATATACAAAATACACATTCAAAAATAAACATAAGAGTTTTGCCATAGTACACTCTTAAAATTTTTTTGAATTTTTACAAAAAAAAATTTATAAGTAGGCACAAATTTTACATATAATAAAGATATAAAAATTTACAACTCTATCATTTTAAGTTAAAAAAAATTTAAAAATTTTTATAAAAAAAATTATAACATTCAATAAAAGATTTTGTAAAAATTGGTGCCAATATGATTTTTTTTTTTCTAAGCATAACTCTAGACATAAACATGAATTTATATTTTTGTTTCCAACACATGTATATAACAAATGAATGTCTTGTCAATACCGAACCTCAACATGGCTGTCCAGTCAAATGATGATGCACAGAAGAAGCCATCCAGTATGATGTTGTAGCTATAAAGAAACTTCTCTGGGCTAGTTATAGTGATATACTGTAGCAAGCTTTTAGATTTAAATAAAAGTTACAAGACAGTAAAGCATATGAAAATAGCTTTCTTAAGGATATGATGTGTTCGTATTTTTACAAAAACCAAGAAACTGATCCTTTAATAATGATAAAGTAGATACAAGATTTGAAAATCTACGCAAGGTAGTTATTTAGAATGACAGAGCACTCTGGAGAATCCTACGTGATAAGCACAGAAATTGGGACGGAGTTCTGTCGTTTCATGGCCCGGATTCCAGCCCTACTTCAGAAATTAGTCCCTAACTTCACAGAATCATGTGGTTATATCCGCTTTCTCTGTGCTCACACTAAACCTAAGTTTGAATGGTGAAAATTTGATGGAAAGAAAGACGCAAAGAAAGAAAATTTTAGGAAAGTTAGTTAAAAGAGGAAATGAATGATTTTTTTTTTTTTTTTAATCTTAAAAGTAAAGAAAAGTCCTACACAATTTATCTTTTAATTTTTTTTTCATAGTTTTTTCCCAAGTCAAACAAAGAAAAACTTCAAAATTTTAAAATTTTTCTTCTTCATACTTTTTTTTCCATACATCCAAATATATATTGTGACATTTAACCTTCTCTTTTTTAAGGGAGGAAAATGGAAAAAGAAAAAAGAAAATGGATGATTATTCTAAAAATAAAACTAATGAAATGATAATATTTTCTTTTTTTTTTCTTCTATTTTCTTTGCTTTCAAACTGTTGAATAATGCTACTCTAGGGAACTCACCTTCCCATTCACTTTATATACTATTTTTTTACATTATCTGACATACTTGTAGTTATATGTGGTATAGTATAGTGTGAATTAGATTCATTCGCATATTTGAAACAGAATTCAAGTGTGAGGGGGCAGTGTAAGAAAGTTAGTGTAAGAAAGTTAATGAAATAACATTTTTCACTTCACAGGCTTTTATATGCTAATTATTATGTTGTTTAGTGAATATCATACTTCACAAATTACCCTTTTTAGAGGATTCTACCATGTGATTTTGTAATAGTAACATATGATGTCAAGTATCCACAATCATAAAGAGTAATTGCACTTATTAAACCCCTGAACCCATAATTCATAGTTATAAACAACTAAATGTACAAGGAACTCTAGTTGAATACAGAAGAATACAAACGGTTCCATATTTTTAAGGGTGGGATATTGATACTAATTAACTTATATTTACTCATGCACTATTTCATAACTTTCAATAGGAGGACTTACAAAAATCATGGTTAGTTTAAAAAAAAAAAAAAAAAACATGTAGCGTGGATTATTTAAATAAAATTTCATATTGATTCGATATTATTTGATACTCTATTAATATACTTTAAAATTAACATAAAATATATTTAACAAATATAAAAAAAATACATTATTTGATAATATATTATTGTTATTTGATTCTAAAATTTTGGTATATAAGATTATTAATAATTATGATTACTTACTATCTAATTATAGATTTATAAGAAATTCATCCTACCAAAAGTTATACCATGATTTAGAAGCAGGTATATTGGATTGGTGTGACTGTGAATTCATCCCCTTCTAATGTTAAACTCAAATGTGTACACTTATATATGCAATCCACTTTGGATAGCTGCAAATAACAACTTAATGAATAACTAGTATTATTATTCAATCAGAAATCCACCTCCTGCTGATAAATAATGTGGTTTGCGTTGTGCAGAATCAAAAGGGAGTTTACAAGCATCATGTAGTTGTTGCTGATGATAGCTAAGATCACAATTTATAGCAAGAACTGAATACTGAACAAAAGGAAATTCACGGCAAACACTTCGACAGAACATATATACGCCGATCATCTGCTATATATGTGTGTGTGTGTGTGTGTGTGTGTGTGTGTGTGTGCTCAATCCAAATTCTAAAAAAAATGTAAAACAGAATTTTTTAGAAATTTGAGGGTAAACATATTATTTAAGCTCCCCAAACATAGAATCAAACCATGTTTCTGGAATAATTTACAAGAGTTAGCTCAAGATAACTTTTGGATTAAACATTGAACCAACAAAGTGAAGATTTTGAGACAAGATTCTATGTACTGAGACTGGGATCTAAGCACTGAAAATCACAGGAAACAAAACAACATGGAAAACTGAGGATAATGAAGCACAGCATATAAATTCGTCATGAAAATTTGCAGAAATCACCAGAACAAAATAAAAATAAATAAAAAGCTCATGAAGCAAGATTAAAACTTTAAGCAACCCATTAAAAAGGAAAACAAATCTAGATAAACCCACAAAATATTCACAGAAAGGCATACCTAGAGCTGCTGCAGAACTCATAGAGCTTGCCACTGTTAGAGAAGACAATGAGAGCAACCTCAGCATCGCAAAGCACTGAGAGCTCATACGCCTTCTTCATCAGCCCATTCCTTCTCTTTGCAAATGTCACTTGCCGATTTATCTTGTTCTCTATCCTCTTTAACTCCACTCTTCCTCTACCCATTTTGCTTTATGTTTTTTTTCTGAATTTCAAAGAAAAATATATAAATATGTACAATTTTTTTTTCTAATTCTTCTTTTTCACCTTCTTCTTAATTGGTAAGGTTATGATCAGACACTCTCTTTCTTCCGTGGGTCAGCCTGCTCAGACTGGAAGGATGCTTCAGAGGAGGAGACAGAGATACTCACAGAAGAAATTACGGGGTTTTTTTTTTTTTTTTTTGCTTATCTCCTTCATGAATCATGGGTTTTATCCAGAGTTTAGCCTTTTATAAACCAGAGAACAGATGATGCATTTCTTACATATTCCTCTTACTTTTGCTTTTCTTTTTCTTTTTCTCATTTTTCTTCTTGTACAAGACTTGCTTTTTTTTTTCTATTAATTTGGAGTGAGGTTTAGGGCTCTTTGGATATTATGTAGGAAAATTATTTTTTAAAAAAATTAATCTTAAGATAATTAATTTTGTAAGAATTATTCTTGTCAAAATGAGTTTTTTATGTTACTTAATGGAGGGTAAAATTATTTTGATAAAATATTTTGTTTGGATATGTGAGAAAAAATTACTTTTAAGTATGAAATAACTGAATATAGAATGTTGTATTGAAATATTAGTAGAATAAAAAAATATAATTAAAAATAAATGTAGGAAAAAAAAAGTAGGTGAAAGCAAAATAAAAGTAAGAAATTTTTAATTCTTAAAATTAAATTTTGAATCAAAAATAATTTTTATTTTTTATTGCCAAAGACATTTTTCACCCATTGGCTTGTTCAAAATTAATTTTAGATTACCATTGGTATTTTAACAATGCTGATTGTATTTGTTTTATTTGGAAAAGTCTACTGGTGCAATTAGATTTTATAATAAAATTAATAATTAGATTGTTCTAAAGTATTCAAACAATATTACTTCAAATTATATTTCATAAATGATACAACAATTAATGACAAGAATTTCCTTATCTTATTTTTTTAGTTTATTATTTGTTTTATGATACCATTAAAATTTTTTACTTTTAACCAAATTAAAGTTTTTTTTATTTTTCCTCCAACAAATATGCTATTCGCAGAAATAGTACAATCAGTCAATTGAATATGCAAAGCTATTGAGTGCTGACTGACTTTACGTTGCTACGTGTCGAGAAGGGTATGGTTTGTGACGATTTACCCATGTTAAGTCAATGTATATAGTAAAACATTATGTCATGAAGTGACCTTCAAAATGGACCTGAAAATGAGGAATAAATTTCTCACAATCTTTTATTTTAAATCCCTTGTTCACACGTATGAATAAAATAGGAAAATGAAAGCAACATTATTGGAAAATGAGAGGCGAATATGCATAATAAATAATGTTACCATCACATTTTTATGTTCACTTTTTGTCCATTCTTCTTTATATGTTTATAATGTTTAAAATTTTAATTCATAGAAGAGATTGAGAGAAAAGTGAATATAAAAAAATAATTTTATTTTTATATTTATTTATATATAATAATTACTACAAATCCTTGAATTTTTAAAAAAAATTGAGAAAATAAATTTATATAAAATAAAATAATTTTTATTTAATAAATGTTTTTATACTTATTTCTTTTGAAATTTACTTGGTGAAGAGGAGGGATCCAAATATGTAATAATCGCGTGATAGTGAGAATCGGTTCCGACTTTATTGAGCAGAGATGAACAAGTTCCTATTCTATTGCTATCCTTTGTAAAGATGATCACCGACCGGTCAATTTTTAAGCCTCACTTCTTGCACTTTTTAATAAGAATTTTGCTACTCTCACCATTGAATTTTTATTTTTACTTTTATATTTTTTTATAAAATAATTGAGATTTACTGTGACTCCATAGACTTATTAGAAAAAGTTAGAGCATCGTATTTATTTCTTCTGTATAATAATAGAAGTGACATATCACTTGACATAAATGTATAATATGTTAAATTTTGAATATAAAATACTAAAAAAAGAAAAACTTTAAAATAACGTCAAATCTCATTACATTATTAACAGTGCTGCCAATGCCATATTTATTTTAGATGTAATTCAAAATTTATTCTTGTAATTCTATGTTATGAATTTATTTGAAGAAAAGTTTATTCTCACTTCACCTTCCCATTTATTTCTCCAAATTCAAAATTATTAAAATGGTTGAACAAGGCTCATTTTCCTTTATTAGGAAAATCTAAAGTCAATAAACTAGACTTTTTTTTAGGAAGCCTCTTGCACAAAAAATTAAACCTCTATTATGGATGTATTCATTGTAATTCAATATGTTATCTTTGAAAGTGAATGAGAAAAAAAAAAAAAAAAGAGTATCACTACTCTTTATTTGCGGTGAGTGAGAGTGAGGCATCAATTCTTTAACCTCATGTATTTATGAGTGAGAGTGAGAATGAAGGAGAGCATCATTACTCTTTATTAGTATGAGATTTTCTCTAATTTGAATTTGTGTATTTGTTTAGAAGTATGTGAATCTACATTATTTATATGGGAAAAGTTATTTTTTAAATATGTTACTTACATTTATTTTGATTTTTTCAATTTTAATAATTGTACATTGATAGAATTTAATTTAAAATATTCTTATTTATTCACAATTACAAAATATACAGTAAATGATTTTACTCTTCATCCATGTCCATCTAAATCAACATTTATTTTTAGGGTAAAATATATTATAGGCCTTCTACTATACTTCATTATCAACCTATTCCACACTCAACTTTAAAACTTGAAATAAACTTAACTTCCTTAAAATTTTAGTTTAAAAGGAACTGTTAGTCAAATATTAATTTTAATTTGATTTTATATTTTTCAATTATATTTCTCATTTGTCTTAAATGTAAAAGAGAACTAAAATTTCTAGAATCATTAATCGGGTTTAGTCCTTTTCCATTTTACTAATTTCTATTCAAAGTTTGTTCATTTTCTTTATTCTCTATTTAATCAACTCAAGAACCAAAACTTGCTTGCGGATCATGCCTAGTTCACTCAAGATTAATGAATTGTCATCAACATTGTAAGCACATCATATGCATGTATTTACCAATTTAATAAATATATGAGAAACAAAAGTTATTTTGTTAGTTATTTCAATCATAACAGTAATTTTATCTAAAACAAAAAGAAGGAATGAAAAGAAAAAAATAGTTTATGAAATTAAAAGCCATAAAAAATTCAAAGGAACATCAAATAATTTAGATCAAATTATGAAATTATATCTCTTCAGTTATATTTCATTCAATTTGTTAAAGAATTGCATCTTTTTACATAAGAGGAAAGAGTTTCATCAAAGTTTTTCTTAATTTGTCCTGAGAATTTCACTTAAAGAACCCATCATTTTTATCACTATTGCAAAGTCGGAGAGTTATAAGAGTTGATGATTTCACTGTTTATAAAAGCAAATGTTAATTTACATAAGAGAGTCAAATCAAGCTTCTAACGATTCCACTATAATTAACGTTTGGATTAATGATTTCATTTAAATTAAACTTTTAAAGGAGTTAAGTGTCAGATTTATAAAAAAAAAAAAAAAAGATTTGATATAGAATATTAGCGATATTGTAAGATATGGAGCCTACAAACTTCTTACATCTCTAGTTGCTTTCTATTAAATAACACCATTATGATCATTAATCAAAATCTAATTTCTGTTTAAAACCAAACAAACTCAAGCACTTTGTGTGGATGGAGGAAGGACGAGAACAAATATGTAGAATAAGGATAAGTGCAGATGCAGCCAATTTCAATCACTGAAAAGAAAGTTCATTTTTCTTGCCCAAGCTACTTTAAATCATATATATTTTTCACAAACTTTGGAAATTTTCTACCATCTTCACCAAATAAAATCTGATATTCACTAAATGAAGCAGATAATGTTAGGATCTTAGAAAATTAATGGTATAAACTCTCTAGTCTAGTCTTTGATAAAGCCTAACTAGCTAGCTAGGTTAATATCCAGAAGACAAGATGCTAGTCAAGTTGAAATATTTGTAAGAATTTTAGCTAGAAATTCTATTTTACATCCAAAGTAAGATCCTTATTCCTCTAAGAAGTGACAGAGAATGATACAATGTGTAACTGAGTTCTAGGCAGATGAGATCGTATGATTGTGAATATCGCATTCTTGTATCACTCTATATCATTTCAGAATAATTTTTTTCTTCTCACTTCTGGGGTTGGAGAGAGGGGAATCGATAGGATTTACGATTCTCAGAAGTCCTGATATCTATTTTTATATTTATGTATAATAATTTAAATTGATCCCATAAAAAATTTTAAAATTATAAATTTTTTACAAAATTTTGATATTTGATCCCTTTGACTTATCATGGCCCGCCATTACTTCGAGAGTGAAATAGAAGTTTAGATGCTAACGGAAGATTTTGGGGATAATATGAAGTGTATATGTTCCATTCTTACCAAAGATTATATGGCAAAGGATTAAATATTCTCTCTTTGAAGTCCATGTGGTGGAATTTTATTCATTTTCTTTATTATTGAAGAAAATTTCATGTAATATAAAATTTTTACTGTAGTATATTGTCAAAAATAACAAAATCTTCAATTGTTTTCCATTATTATAGCTTAAAATTTTTTGTTAATTATGTTAGAATTTTTTATATTGGAGAATCATAATTTAGATTATATGTTAAATTGGATTATTGAATGTCAAGACAGTATTATGTAATGGGTTAGTAAGAGGTAATCATGTAATTGGACCATAATTGACACCTAGACTTATTATGGATACCAAATGTCTGAGTCTTGTAACTTGACCTATAATGTTAGATTAGTGAGTCCAATAAGGTTCAAATAAAGTAAGTCCCTGCTCACATCGTAATTAGTATTGTAGCCACCCATTGAAGATACAGAAAATTTTCATCTCCTTTTCTTTGTTAGGGTTCGTAAGGAGTGTACGAGTCAGAAGTCTTTGCTCATGGATTCCCATTTATTAGTTAATTTTAATTGATGATTTGCACAAATTTATACTTTGTTTTAAACTAGGTTATTGATGATTTCATTCTTGCAAATTCTTGTAATTAGTATCAGAGCCAATTTCTCTATTATGTTACAAGGTTCAATTTGTCCAAAATCTTATTTAACAATTTTGTGTGCTTTATTTGTTAATGAATTCAAAATCTATAATGAGAAATATTGTGGGTTATATATGAATAATTTTTCATGTTTTTGAGTTGATGTTTATGCATGAATTAATTGTAAATTTCTATCTGTTTTGAGATGAAATCATAAATTGGTTTATTCTAAGTTTTTTGGAAAATTATATTCTCAATTCGAACAATTTGGGGCAAAATTGATCAAACTAATTTGTGGTCTCAGCTCAGAATAATGTAACGGCAAAATGCACGAATCAAAACTTGGACAAAATTAATCTATGGATGAAGTTTTTGAAGTTCAACCATGGTAATTCGAGTTCATCCGCTTTTGTCAAAATTTGATTAAATTTCTTGCATTTTATTCAAATTCATTGATGCTTTTGTATTACAATGATAAACTAATCAAAATTCTTAAACTAATTTGATTGAAAATTGATTGAAATTGTTTTTTAGAATCAAAAATTTTGAACAAAAATTACCCAATCTATTTGGTACTTGTTGGCCAAAATTGAAGCATGTTTTTCTAGCTTTTGTCAAATTGATGAAGGGGTTAGATGTAGAAAAAAAAAAACTTGGGGAATAAAACCTATAAAAAGATTTGAGTTGAAAGGGCCAAATTTAGCAGATTTTGGAACTAAGTCAAGTCGGTCGAAATCGGGTTTATGTGACCCAAAAATTGGGCAACCAAGCAATTGAGATGAACTAGGTGCAAGTGCACCTCACTGTTACAAGTTGGCCTTGTGAACTAGTTCGACAAGCAAACATACTCAGTTTTAAACGAAATTTGGCGTAAAAATCAAGTATTAAAAAAAGGCCTTATGGTGCGAATTTGGGAGCAAATACATTTGTAGATTTTTTTTTGAAAATTTTTATATTTTTAGGGTATTTATATTTTTTTAACATCAATCATCTGTCCAGTACGAATAGAAAAGTACATAGTTGCGATCCTTACATTTTTATCTTCACGTCCATATAAGATGGCACATTAGAATCCTTAAGAGCTAAGAGAAAAGTCTTTATGTCAATTGAGAAAAAGTATGTATAATCTTGCCAATAGGACTTTTGTTTAGAATGCTATTTAAAGGGGTGCATCTGGTAATTGGGTAAGTATTGTAACTTAGGCTAAAGATTAGAGTGTGGAGCTTAAAAATACTCTACCTACACACTTAAAACTATATAATGAGACATATATTAATAAAATGGAGTAGTCCCTCTCTTTATTTTTAAAACAGTCCCTTCTTGATATGCACTAGAGGCTTCTTATGTGGCACATTCTTTGAGACCTGATATGCACTAATGCTTCGATTACATACTCATGTTTGCTTGCGAGCATGTTGCCATGAGATTTTAGTTGTATAGGTGACAAAATCCTTAGTGCCTTGATTATCTATCCAAGTGTGGCACAAATTTATTGGAAGGCTGGAAGGCTAGCCAAGAGCTAGCATAATACACCACATAGTTTTAGCTAGAGAGCTACTGGCTTGTGTTAGTTAGTATTAGAGCCCGATTGTGCTAGAGAAAGCAAATCGAGTGGGCCATGATTACGGTAGATTCGGCTTGTCAAAAGCATACAAAACTTGTGAGTCAAGCAGACACTCATGGGAATAGTGAAAAGATGCTACTAAGGAGTTAACTGTGAAAGGTGCAAAAGGTTGGAGTAATTTGATGGCTAGTGTGCGAAATGTTGCATTCGGGGAAATGTTAATAGTGTATCAAGTGCAAGCATGTGTAGAAGTAGGTGGACTTGTTATACAATATGGGACATTAATAATGCACTCATTCATAGTAGACATTCAAGGAAATGCAAATCACTGGAGAGAGTAAGTGAATTGATGACCTATCAAATGGGATGAAGCCCCAAAAGAAGCTCTGATCTTATAGAGAAAGCTTAACCATGTCCATGAAGCGCATATTAGTTGTTGGTGAACCCACAGTCATGCTTGAGAAAGTATGGCCACAACAAATAGTAAACACATCATGCAGGATGGCACATCTTTAGTGATGTATTGAGCAAACAAATCTTGTTAGAGGAATCCCAAATTGGGTCAAATGGCATGAGTCTTACTCAAAGAAGTAAACCCAAAGGGGAATGAGATGATCTAGGAGGGATCCATTATGCACAATCTATAGATGTAATGAATGAGCTACAATGTTAATCCACAAGATTCAAGACGAGATGCTAAGGAGCTAGCACATCATAGTTGCATGACAAATGGCAAAGATATTTATGTAGTGAGCTAGAGCTACATAATTGCAGAGCTAAGTAGCGACAATGGCCTTGAGGCATAGTGGACTAACACTACATAGTCACAAGACAAACTTTATGGCAATGACCATGAGATTCATAATTACTCATGCACAGGCAAAGTGAAACTCGAGCTTGAATAGAGCTTGAGTGGAGGATACTCGATGCTCAATCCCCATCAAAGCTGTTAATGTGGGGGAGTCATCATGAGGATACGGTCTAAAAAAGAGTCTTGAAAAGGAAGAGGCACTAATCTTTGAAAAAGTTACTATTAGGGCAATGATACTAATGAGTGGCTATGAATATCATAGGAAACGAGCCAGTATCATTTTTTAGGAGATAGCATTTGAGTATACAAACCTATAAGGGGTCGTGAGGACCATAGTGTTAGATAACATTAACTTCAAAAAGACTAGGATAGTCGACAGATACCATGAGGGTGTTAATTCAAAGAGGGCCAGGAGGATCTGATTGAGTATGAAAGTTGTATAGTGGAAATTGTTAATCTTGATGGGTGCCCTAGGCCAATTTGATTGGACTCTATTACATCTATGACTATATATTCTCTGGATTTGGATATTAAAGGTTGTATGTTCATCTTATATTGCATTCAATGTGCATTGCATACTTAAGATGAAGTTCATGGTGAGAAGTTAATTCATTCAATCAATCCTATAAGGGGTTATAGGATTGTGAAAGTGATTGTTAATGATATAAGCTTCTACACTAAAATGACACTAGTCGAGATCTAATAACAAGGCACTATTAGATCTATTGAGACTAGACGCTGGGGTACTTCTTATATGATAAGCAACTGACCTCACAAACTGAGATGTAAGTGAGTTACATCTGAACACACACATGGACATGACCCAGTTAGTTTGGAGAAACATAACTGGTGATCGTGATCTT
>JANHAO010024615.1:0-11594 GCA_026873985.1 Saraca asoca
TTAATTTCATATGCCTTCAAAGGGTTTGAAGGGCATTTTGAACTTTTGCCAATATTTCAGGGGCCTACTGGGTCACACGCATAACGGAGAATGATATGGCCAATGTTTGAACATATTTGATGTTCAGGGACCAAATTCTAATTCGATGGAATTGTTTGGGCCAAAATTAGAGTTATTTAGAACTCCAGGGGCTAATTTGCAAAATCGAAAAAAGTTTCCTTCAGCCCCATCAAAACGACGCCGTTTGGCGTCTCTTCATCTTCCACCAAAGGCTGAATGGTTCGGCCATTCCTTGCATGGAGAAGTGGAGGACGCCGAGAGAGAGAAGCTTGCGCATGGAGGAGGAAGCGTTCTTCCTCAGAGGATTCGACGGTGATCGGAGCGGATTGGACTAGAAAAGGTTTCCAATATGCTCTCTCCTTCCTTCCCTTATGATTTGTTGAAGAGTTCAGCTGAAAATGGAGAAGTGTTCTCCATGGGTGGTTCGGCCATGGCTGAGCCGGTGAGGGAGGAAGAAAGGCCGGCGGCGTTTCGATGACTTTTTGGCTTCCTTTTGGTCCTTTCAGCTTCCAGAGACTTGCTAGCACAAGTGGAGAAGCTGAAGAGGTCATCTAAGGTCTTCTCCGGCGTGGATCTCCGGTGGAGACAGTGTGTGTGCTGTTAGGTGACTGGAAGATTCAGATGTTTCTGCTGCGATTGGAGTTAGATTAAATGTTAGTCTTGCTTCCTTTTACTTTGTATTTAATGTATGTGATACATTGGAGCCTCAAACTAATGGATTTTGGGAGATGAGTTTCGGCCATGAGCCTCTTCTTCATTGAGAAAATTTTTGAAAATTTTCCCTCTTGGCTGAAGCAAATCTTACATAAGGATGGTAGCTAAGCTAGGCTTTTGGAAAATGAGAACTTTTTCATTTATCAACGATTATAATTGGTGGTATTTAGGTCCCTTCATAAATAATTTCTAAACAACATTAAATTAAAGGGTATCATAGAATAAAACTAGAATATTGCTCACGTCTAGCCATCTATTAAACTAATGTGTAGGATTTGAAACTAGATGGGAGGTTTGCATAATGTGGATATAGTTCAGAGGAGGACAGTGTATTTTATTAAAAAAAAGAGGAATCAAAGTGTATTTTTCACCTTTTAACTTTTACTCACATTTCAATGATACCCACTAACTACTATTTAAATAACTAGATTTTTACAATAAATGCAATGTCAAACATTTTAAAAAATAATTTATTTTCTTAATGAAAAAATCCTATGTTGCCAAATATAATGTTGACTAGATTATGAAAATTATTGACTGAATTAAAAGAAAATTTGAAATTATTTTACTTTTTATATTTAAAATGATATCTTTTTCTTCGTGAAATTAGGGTACAAGTTTCTAATGTTTTAAAAATTGAATCCGACAGTGGATTGAAAAAGTCATTAAATCATGATTTAATTAGTTGAACAAATTAAATTAATGATCAAAGTAGATGATGTTATAAATATAGATTTATATAAATTTATTTAAAAATAAAAAAATAGCTAACTTAAACTTTAAATATGAGATCATATTTTATCTAAAAAAATATAAAACTATCAAAAATTAAGTAAATTAATGAGTTTGTAATCAAGTAAGTATTAAATTTCTTCTTCTTTTTGGTTACATATAGGATTATTGGACTAGTCGTACAAAAAAAATTTTTTTTGATTGATTTTTCAATTTTTCCCGGTACATATTGGTTCAAATCAGTTTAACATTAAAATAATTTTTTGGGTTAATTGGAATCAAAAAATATAATGGTTAGTGGTCGGACCAGTTTGACCGTCTGGTTTTCAAAATAGTATAAATTTCTCTCCTTTGTTATGGATTCTTAAAATTTATATATAACTATGATAAAGAAAAATTATTGATAATAGGATAGAATAGTAGGAGAGAAAGAAATTTCTCTCCTTTTGCTATAGTGGTAGGCAAGGAGAGAAATTTCCAGAGAAAATCTATAGAAGATAAGTTTTGATAAGAAAATTTTCAGTGAATTTCAATTATGAAAAGAAATTTCTAACCTTATTTGCTTGAAATTCCTTTCTCTTTTTATCATCAATAATTTTTCTTATTTATAATTGTATATGAGTTTTGAAAATCTACAGTAGAATGAGAGAAATTTTGTGTCCTAATTTAACGAAAAAGAAGATATAATTTTAAATTTGAGTAGTAAAATACTTTTAATTTTTCTTTTAATCTAATTAACAATTTTCATAGTCTAGTTAATATTTAAGGTTTTTCCATTAGAAAAACGAATGATTATTCCCAATGTTTAATATTATGTTTATTTTGAAAATTAGATGGTGTTAGTGGTTAAAACTTAAGTGGAAGTTAAAAGGGGTAAAAAGTACACTTAAGAAAAAAAAAAAAAAAGATACACTAAAGCTGGAGAGAGAAACAAAAATCAAACAGAAAAGAGTGTAAAATAATTAGAAAAAAAAAATACAATTCATTCCCAGCTATTTGCAGATACTGCTTTTTGATGAATTTCCTATCCTTCATAGACTACGAATTGGGATTTAATGTTCTAACAAATAAATATGGCAAGTTTTGTACTTCTAACCAAATAAGAATACTGGAACATTGGCTGGTTCCAATCTTAAACCTTAAAAGATGAATACTTCAAATTTGTATATTTTGTATACCTCATTGTCCGCTTGAGATACTTGTATGATAATGGGACTTGTTTGGATATGTACTCCAAAAATTCATATTTTTAATATGTATTTTTATAAGTTTTGTAAATATTTTATAAATTTTTTATTAAAAGTTGTAACTTTTAAATAAAAATGGAAAGATTTTTTTAAAATTTTTTTTATGAAACTTTGAACAATGAATAAAAGCTTAATTTAATCATGATATATAATAATACAATATTGATTTAGTCTAATACATAGTTGGTTGCTATATTGGATTCATATAAGTCAAAATGATTAGAATGGTAACTATGTCCTCAAGACTATCAGGTTAAAATAATTATGCAGTTTGTGTTTGTTTATTATGTCCAGATTTGTCAGAGGAAATCAAGAAAAAAAATTAATAATTTTGTCCTTTTGTTTGCTAATCATATAATATTATATAAACTAATGAGATGGATTCATTTATAAATATGATTCTAATGATTTTAATAATTACTGCTTTTGTTTTTTCTTTAAGGATCCAAGAGTTTCAATTATATGCACTTTTCTTTGTTTGAAGCCAATAAAAGTTTGCATACAATTTGCTGAAAAAAATATATGGAAGTGAGGCTGGGAGTATTATGCACCAGACTAGTACATTTTCCTTTGCATGTATGATGAGCAATCTATTCATGTTCCTCCTTTTTTTTCTTAATTAAAAATATCAAATTTATTAGTCAGAGACTCGGAATCTAAAAGTGAATTTTTTTTAGCAAGAAGTTACATATTCAAGTCTACATATTTTTTGGGCTTTCAAAAAGAGATTATTTAGCTTTTGTTTATTTTGTTGAAAAACATTTTTCATAGAAAAATCTTTTATTTTTGCTTTAATTATAATTATAAAAATTTAAGATTATAGAAAATATTCTATTTATTTAATGTTATATGTAAAAAGTGAGGTGAGAAACAACATTCCTTCTCTGTAGATGAAGTTGTTTTCCTCCATTATCATAATATCTTGTAATATTTTATTAATTACAAAGCATACAGTTGATATAAGGTCCTTTATTTTTACACAACAAATAAGATTTTCTTAGGAAAGATCTTCTGACAATATAAAATGGCGCCTTAATCAATGACCCTTTAAACTTTCTTTAAACATGGTTGCATAGGAATTGAGAGGTAATCTAAAGGTTTTCAAATGAGTCATTGTCAAAAATAATATAATATAGCATTTAACTAGTATATAGTTGCTGTATTGCATTCCTACAAGTCAAAATAATCATAAACAACAGAAATGTTGTCTAATGCCTACATATGGCGCTCATTGGTTTTGTCTACACACACACACACACACACACACACACAAAAAAGAAATAGAGAAGAAACATGAAACATATGATCAGAAAACAAAGAACTTTCATGACAGATTTGTAAATGCATTTCCATGGATGGAGGTCAGCAGGAGCAAGGATAGGGAGTTTCTTATACAATCTGTTTTCAGATTCTTGAGGTCTGTGCTCACTGATCTCAGTAGCTAAGTTTCTTAATTTTGTCCTTGCTTTGTTTGTGGTTTTTTTGCTGTGCAAATTCTCTGTTCTTCTTAAACCTCTGTTGATAGAGAAACTCTTTCTGGGAAAAATATTCCTCAGTTTCTGTGACATAACTTTCTCCTTTTTACACAAACATCATTATTGATTTCTGCAAAGTGGGTATTTCAAATCTGAAATTATTTCCCACCAAGTGCAATTGAGTAACAATTTGTAAAAATAAAAGATCATGTGTGGACGTGAAGGTTAGGTTTTTTATGATTTGCAGGAAATAGGGAACGAAACTTTAGATCTGATATTGAGAGATCAGATGCTTATTAATAAATCAAACCACGAGATACTTTCAACTCAAGGGAACTTTGGATAATTAAGGCAGTAATGGACCAGATATCTAATCTACCAAAACCCATACTTCATGACATTCTGTCAAGATTGCCAGAGAAAGATGCTGCCAAAACCAGTATTTTGTCCAATTCTTGGAAACAAACTTGGTCTACACTTCCCATCTTGGTCTTCAATGAATACAGATATGGACTCAAATACCCTGACTCAGAAAATACCCATCAAATGGATATTGATGTTATGAGGAGAAGAAACTTCCTTGATTCTGTGGACAACACATTGCTAAGGTTCCTTGACCGAAGCTTGGCTGTAAAACAATTTAAGCTCATCATCAGCTTATTTGACCACCATTATATGTACTCTCAAATTGATCACTGGATGAAGTTAGCAAATAAGTGTGGTGTTGAAGTGCTAGACTTCTCCCTTGAGTACAGTCACACTATTGTTCATTATAAATGCTATTGCCTGCCATTGCCTGCAAGCATTCTTGAAGCCAAATCACTGAAAAAGTTAATGTTATCTGGGGGATTCAGATTTGACAAAGAGTTTCTAAAGCAACCGATTCAATCCACTTTGTTGCAAGTTTTATCATTGAGACTCGTCCATTTTGAAAACGAACAAGTATTCGAGAATCTCATATCAAATTGTCCTTACATTGAATGCATAGTTCTGAATCATTGTTGGGGGTTGAATTCTCTAAACATAAATTGTCTGCTTAGGCTCAAGGAACTCAAGAGTATACACTTACTGGACATTGTTGTTGATCCACCAATTCTCAAGGGCTTTTTATATGATGGCACCTTAATTAGCAGCCATACTATGCCTATTGTGGACAAATGCACAAACTTAAGATGCCTATGTTTAGGTTGGGAAGAAAATACTATCATCACCAACGAATGGTTTCTAGAACTTTTTCATAAATTCCCTCTTCTAGAGAGCTTGGAATTGAGACATTTTCAGATGTCTCAGAAGATAAAGATATCAAGTCTTCAACTAAAGATTTTGAAATTAATTAGATGCCAAAGCTTGAAGGAGTTACTTATTGATGCTCCAAATCTATATCTCTGTGAATTTATAGCCAATTTTCAATTTGAAGTTCCTGTCTTTTCTTTTCTTAACGGTTCAAGCCGATTGGAAGTGCATGTTGCAGAGCAAAATTGCTGAGGCGGAACATAGCGTAACAGTAATATTTGTGTACAATATTGTGGTTATGAATCGTAATTTAAAATCATGAAAACTAACAGTAATGCTCACTTCTCCAATGCTACTAGACTAATAATATTTCTGACTGTCTGGTTAATCTAGTATAGAATCTACAGTTTGAATGGGAACCAGATATTTCAGTCCCTCCACCAAGGATCAAACACATGGAGCTACAATTATCATTTTTCAGTGAAGAATTCTGTTTAACTGTTACTGCTGCGTTGCTTTGGAGCTGCTGTCCTATTATTGTTTCCATGAAGCTCAACTCTGAGCAATTCCATATTCTATTTGCTAAGGTGTGTTTGTTTCTATAATGTCTGTACCATGGTATTTCTTTAGATTTGAATGGTAATCATGTATAAAGTTGAGCTCAAATCTTGTTCAAGTGACTGAAAACTAATATTTATTTGAAGGCTTCGAACAGAGATAATTATATTGCTGAGAAATTTCAAAGCAGAAAATCCACAATGATATTTATCTCACACAAGTAGTGTGTACATGAATAGCCGTGTCTAGTTGCATGTCCAACATTACCATTGAAATTAGTTCTTGCATCAAAATATTCCATCATATTCATAATTTTTAAGTCTTTTTAAATAGTAAATGTGCTTAAATTACTAGACACCCACAACAAATCGAATTCAAATTTGGGATGTAATGAAAAACAAAGTCTTTTAAGACACATCAAATGCCATTTGAGTAAAAGACTCTAAACATTTTTTTAAGAAATATGAATCTAAGATATTTTGTAAAAGCATATGGAACATATTAAATAAGTCTAGAACTGTCTTGCCTTTTCTAATTTAATCAGGAGAATTAATTTTTCTTGGTTATCTAAAATTCCAATAATTGTTTATTTTAGACAATTTACAGGTGATTTTATCTCTTAGAAAATGTCATATCCCAACTTGGAGCACAACTGGTGTAGGAAGTTATATGGTGGAAACTTCGTACAAGCCTTACACACTCTCTCAATGCACACTTTTTCTAAATTATAAAAAAGACACTAGCTAAAATTTTTCTCAAAATAATGCTCATAAAATTTTTCTCCTTTTTATTATCAGAAAATATTTTAACAAAAATCCGATAAAGTTCCCTTTATTTTTTGGATGTTTACTAGGGGTTACAAGCCCTCGATAAAATTTATAGTTACAACAATCGACACATATATACTTTACAACAACTATAAATCCACACAATGAAGACTCAACATATGTAACAACAATTACCAATTTACCATTTTTCAAAAATTGTCTTTAATTTCCAATATGGTTGATTCAACTAAGAGATGCGATGGTGATTGACAAGTATATCATCTTGAAAACCAAAATATATTTAAAACAAAAACGGAGGAATTTTATTAAAACTCTATGAGTGAATAATCTACTAAAAAATACAAATATTCAAAAATACGTATTCCAATGAAATTAGTATATGTACTTAAGTACTAAAACCACTTTACTAATTAAATTCTATCCTTAATAAAATGATAACTTTTTTTTTCATGGCTTTAAAGTACATTTTATCAATTTGAAAGATACTTTTTATAAAAAAATTTGAGTTTCACTCTATATCTATATCAATTGGAAACAAAACTAACAAAAGTCCATAGAATTCACGTCTTTAAGCAGTAATACATTCATATCACTCAATCTATAACTTATCAAATATAATAATACCATTTGAATAATTGAAGAAGTCAATTTTAATAGATATAACAAAACAAAGTTTCAATCTATTATGGAAGTTGAAACTAAAAATAACATGCTTCCACACTTTAAAGTTTTCCCAAACATATATATAAGAAATATGACATGTGATTTCAAATATTTTCATCAAGTTGAAAAGTAGGTAAAATATTTTATACTTCATAAATATACATGTATCATAAAAATAAAAAATCTTAATATGCAGTTAGGACCTAATGGAGAGTTTCTATAAACAACCTTGCCTAATAGTAATCAACCACCATCATTCACCTTATCCTTCCAACAATTTTTCTCTTCTTATCTCTCTATCAATTTCATTTCTCAATTTAATTCTATTCATAAGTGCACTTAGAAATTTTCTAAAGAATTCCTCAAAGATCCAAATTTTGATTTTTCAAGAAAACTCAAGACTTAAAAGTTTCATAAAACAATACACGTTGACAAAAGAGAAATGATTTGTTTCCAATCAATTCATATATTCAATCATTTGACATTGTAATTATCAATTCATGTAGCACATTTGCCCCAAAGATTCAACAATCTATTATTGCAAAATAGCAAGATTTTCAACACTTAACACATAAAACCATTTTGAAATATATAATGTAATATTATTTGCTACAACATATGATTTTACCTTCAAATGTAAGTCATTAATAAAAATTCAAGTTAATTTAGAATTATAAAAATGTAAATAAAATAGGCTTTTGAATAACCATCTTAAAAAGAGGAGAAAACTATTTACATAAGAACATTTGACAAATCAAGTCAATTCAATAAACTCAATAAGAGTTTCCATATTCATAGATAACTTTATTTATAGTATAACATGTGTGAAGGGAAAGGGTGAACTATTCACTCACAAACTCTAAGCTCATGAAACTTAGTTTTAAAGCTTCCTCAGTTTAACGTATTTGAGATCCATCCATCCATCCTTTTGGTTTCAAGTTTGATCTAGCAACTCCATGGATTCTAAGATCTTTGGAAACTAAATATGGAAAATGTTTTATCATTTCAATTAATATAAAATTAGCATGAACAAATCACAAGTTTTACTCAAATGGCTTCTTTTCCCAAGTTCCAATCCAAAGATTTGTTAGAGCACAAGAAAGATGGCCCAAGCAGAAGGCAACATTTAATTAAGTTTCGACAAACCTACATGCACCCCTATCATATATTAGTTCTAAAATTTCTTAGATACATTGACAAATTGTTCAATTCTATCCTTTAAAAATCATCTAGCCAGTTAAACTTGAAATTCCTACCTCAGACTTTTGAATAATTGATGAGAATTTGCTGCTATTATAGTTGTTTCAACCATTATTCAACACGGCCATCACTGGACCCTAAAATAGATCAACACTATTAATCACAATAGCCTAAGATTTTACATATACAATTAGGAAAAATTCAAATAGAGGCAAGGATATTCTTTCTTACATCTAAAGTCACAATTTGCAACTTAAAATTGGAGTTGATTGAAAGCTAGTCGCTGGCTAGCTATTGTGCCTGAAAATGGTACACAACTAATGTCATTGGACTCCTTTAACTTCCATTAGCAAGTGCATTAGGTGAAGAAGTACGACAGTGATTGGAGTCGCACGACGGAGAAAGATGCTTGGTCACTGGGCTAGCTGGATTGGTGAGAAGTGCTCTAAATTTAGCTTTAATGGCGCCATTGCTTAGGGTTCTTGATGTAAGGGAATGCAAGACAGAGCAACGGTTGGATTCTTTAAGTTACAACTCACCGGTAACAGGGAGACTGAGGTGGAGACTTGAGGTTGGGGGGCGATGCAAGGTGGCTGATCAGTTGGATGGAGCTAAGTGAAATGAGTTGTGATCGGGGTCTTCGGATGCCTTGGTCATGCCCTAGCAAAGAGATAAAAGGAGAAGGGAATGCTAATTGTTTTAGGGAAAATAAATTATAAAGAGGGTTTTATAATTGTGTAAAATAGAGTATTTATTTAATTCAAGTTAAACATAACAAATTCTATTTAATTTACATAAATCATTTCTATTAACTATACATAGTTCCTTAGATTTTTGTCACTAAACAAATACTTTAAATAACACTCACCATGTGCCCAAATTAATTAAAACCTTGAATTTAATACATTTTAATTTGAAAAAAGGGCAACTCTTCGATTAAACCTAATTTAACTTAATAAGTGCAATAAACCTGCTTGGATCAAGTAATTAACGCTTATGTATATTTATTGTAAATTAATTAATCAAGGTAATGGTAGCTAGGCAGTAATTACACTTCAATAATTTGTAAAAAACCCATTTAAATAAAGTTTCAAAATTATAAATGGTAAACGAAGTATTCATTTAATAGTTAGTTTAAAGGTTGCTTTAAGCATCGAGACAATCATAATTAGCCAAAGCATCTATTATTATGCCAAACCAACTCTAGTTTATTTTAAATAAAATAAATAATAATTCTCATATTAAATAAATTTTTTTAAATGTACTTTCTGTATTTCAAAATTTTTAAGTAAATCGAGCATCATATCATTTATTGAAATTTGAAATTTATATTTAATCATTTAAAAAAAAAATCAAATATTCTTTAAGTGGTCAAAGATAAAAATGATTGGTTTCCTTGTATGGAGGCAATTTGAAAAGAGTAACCTGGGATCTTCCAGAAAATTTGTTTAAAAATCTTTTATCACTAAATACACATTTATGCCTAATTTATGTGCATTGGAATATGAAAGATCATGTGTGGTCTTAACTATGAATGCGTATTTGAAGTTTTGAAATTTTAAATTTAACTGTATGGGCTGCTCATCATCTTATATCCTCATTTTCCACAGGCACAGCTTTCTCCTATTCAACAAGTTACTCAGTGATCCGAGAGTTATTAAGAAAATGGACTAGATATCTAATCTACCATACAATATCCTTCATGATATTCTGAAGTTAGATTATACTATACCTTGAAGGAAGTCAGCATTGATGCTCCAAATTTATTTGTGTGACTACACTGCTGTGATTTCGACAATGCCAGTTTTATCTTTTTTGAATTGTTCAAGTCAGTTGAAGGTGAATGTTCATTTCCATGTTACTGCGCCTCTGACTATTCTCAAGTTAGGGGAATTTCTCCAGAACTTCAAACCCAGAAACGTTCAAACAGCCCTAGTCCTAACCTTTTGGAAGATGAGCGTAAGTATAGATTATCAACTTTAATAAAAAAACTTGTCTATTGTCTCTAACTTGTCAAAATATAAATGCAAGTAGTACGAACCTTTTTCAGCATTATACATGGAAAGATTCATGATATCAAGACTTAAAATGATTTAAAATTTATATTATATATAAAATAACTAAATAATTTAAGAAGTAAAAAAATAATATAAGATATAGAAATAAATTTAAAATAACATTGATGAATAAGAAAGCATACAAGTGCATAACAAAATAATTAAATGATGCTTCCTAATAAATATAAAAAGCAGTATTATTGCAAAAAGGGGGACACAAGGTTTCTAAAGTTGAGCTGTCAAGATTTAATCTAGAGCATGGATCATATTACGATCTGGCCAGAAACTCAATAGCCAGAATTGCCTAAATTGTCAGACTTAAATTGCAAATCGTAAGATTTATACAATTTTGGTCAATATTCTATGCTACTAAAGATTCACATAAGCGAATCAAATTAAATTGTCAGGTGCTTGATATGAATTGAATCATGAATTATAAAATTCTAATAAACATGCTAACTGTTTGTTGATTGTGTATAACAATTACAGATTCTCTGTAAGAAGCTGATGGAAAGAGTTCATTGCTGCTGCAGTTCTAGAACTACTGATTTCTAGCTTAGTCTTTGTAGTTCTTGTCAAATAAAACTTATGTGGCCTGGTGATGCGAGCGTATCGAGGCCGATCAAATTAGAAATTTATAAACTGAAGCTACCTAAATTAACTTGTAGCATAGGCAACCTAGGTCGAACCCAAAGACCATTTTAAGATAATATTATCAATAATATTAGGAGCTGAAATGGGGGGGTAGCAGAAACTAAATCTAACAACTACACTAACAAAACATACAAAACAGAAACTAAAACTAAGATAAACAAGCAACCAGCCAAGGGAATTAACTTGAGACTAATGCATCCTTGATTGCTAAAT
>JANHAO010024616.1:0-11575 GCA_026873985.1 Saraca asoca
TGATTATGAAATGAGATTATTTTAAGAAGTTTTCAAATCACCATTTCATTTGTTCTTCATTTTATAAAAACCATTTTTCACTTTGCAAATCGATTCAAACAAGAACATATGAAATAGTGCTTGAAAATTGGACTTACTGAAGGTTTAGAAAAACCTGTGTATCAATTCACAAATTAATTTTGAATCAATTCACAAATTGATTTGGTCAAGAAAATTTTCTAAATCAATTCACAAATTAATTCTGAATCATTCATGAATCGATTCAGTTAACTAAACTCACTTACGAATCAATTCACAAATCAATTCAGTCAAGTTATAACCTATCTCAAATCACTTACGAATCGATTCACTAATAGAAAGTTAGTTATTCTGTTATAGTTGGTTGCAACAAACTTTATAAATACCTTCCTCATTTCATTTTTACATATACTAATCAATAACTTACACAGAGGTGTGTGAAAAACTATTCTCTCTTCTCTCTACCTCTACATTTTTTATTTGGAGTGATCAAAAGATCTTCGAGCTATCTTATTGGAGATTCACATAGATTGATTGAGATTAACCTTTCAATCCTCTGGTTTTGTATTCTTACTTTTTTTCTCTATTATTTTCTTTTAGATTTTTGTTATTAGAAATCCAATTTCTAGGTTTGGAATAGCCCAATTTAAGTCTTCTAGGTTGGCAAGATTCCTATTTAAATCTTGTGTGTTTAGGTTTGCAAGAAAAGCCTATAAAATCTTGTAGGTTAGCAAGAAGCCTAAAAAGTCTTGTATAATAAACTGGCTGATTAGGAGCCTAGTTAAATCCTAAGTAATTGTTAATTGAAAAGGTGATTTTGTTGAAAATCATCTAGTGGAGTAGACTTCATCTGCCATTTCAGGTGAAGTTGAACCACTTAAAAATTGTTGTCTCTTGCTCTTTATTTTTACTGCACTTGTTATTTTTCAACTTCTGCAATTCTGGTTTTTGCAATATTCATTACTGTATTATTATTCCTACTACATTTCCATTTCAATTCTATTTTCAATTCATCTTAATTCAAAAAGATTCTGCTATAACAAATATTTTTATCATCTTTTATTTGATTTGTCAAAGAAACCAATTAAGCTCTGAAACACATTAAAAGAATCCATTATAGATCCAACGATCTAAAGGGCAAGATTTGATTTTGAAATTTTTAACTCTAATTTATGGGACTTGATAGTTGTATCTGAGCTTTCGCTCTTGATACAGTTTTGTTTTCTTAAAAAACTATGGATTCAAACTACTATCTGCTCCCAAAATGTTCTCCTATAAATAAGGCCCCCGATTTCAGTGGTGAACATTACACCTACTGGAAGCAGATGATGAAAGATTTTATGGAAGCTACAAATGTGGACATGTGGGATCTGATAGAAGATGGATATGAATCTTCCAAAATTTTAATTAATGGAGTTCCACAGCTTAAATTAAGGTCTATTTGGATAGATAAAGAAATAAAGAAGCATTGTTAACAACAAAGGTAAAATGGATTATCCCTAATTCTTTATCTCCTAGTGAATATGAAAGAGTCACTAATTGTTCCACTGTCAAAGAAACATAGGATACACTTGAAATTGCACATGTGGGCATATCATAGGTTAAGGCTTCAAAAGTGCATATTCTTGCATCTCAATATAAAATGTTCACAATAAAGGAGGGGGAGTCAATTAAGGATTTAATCCAAAAATTCACTACCATCACTAACCATTTGATGCTGTTAGGTAGAACATTTAATAATGCTGACTTTGTTCACAAGATTCTTGAATCATTGATAGAGGAGTGGTAACCTGGGTCACTGTTATTAAGGAGTCAGTGAAGATAGGCATCCCTACCATTCAAGAGCTCTTAGGCAATCTTGAAGAGCATGAGCTAGAATTGAGAAGATATAAAAAGAATGGAGAGGATAAACATAAGAAAATTCTAGCATTGAAGGTTGCAAGTGAATTAGATTCTAGTGAAAAAGATTCAGAAAGTGATGTAGATACAGACGAAATTATTTCATTAAGCAAGCAGATTCACAAGGCTCTAAAAGGAAAGAAGAAAAATGGAAAGAGGAAAGTAGCTCCAAGAGGCAAAAAACAAAGCAAGGGTGACCAAGATACTAGTACCACACTAACTTGCTATGAGTGTAAAAAATTTGGTCACATTAAGGCTGACATAGTTTATCTAAAAAGGCAAATTGAAAATAAAAGAAGAAAGAGGAGATTATCCAACAAGAGATCAAATTTTGCTGTCTCAAAAGATGACAATTCAGATTCTGGTGTAGAAAATGAAGGAATTGAAGCTAAAGCACAATTATATCTCATGGCCAAACATGATCAAGATATTGAGTAATTTCGTTCAAAATGCTTCTTCTATAATCCTGTTGATGATGAATCTGATGAATCTAATGAGTATGATGAATTTAATAACAGTGAATTTGAAAATGATGAAAAGCTTAAAGATCTATGCATTTAACTTCATAATTCTTTAGTTAACACTACAAAAGAGCTGAAGCAAGCAAAAATAGAAAAATGAGACCTACTAAAGAAATATAAGGATTTAAAGAAAGAAAATGCTAAGTTGACTACACTAGTAGAAGAATTGAATACTAGAAAAGAGTGTAATTTTTGCAATAGTTATAAGGTTAAGATAGCTTCTTTAACAAAAAATCTGTAAAACTTTTTTGATAGTAAAATAAAATTGAATGACATCCTACAAAACTAAACTGGTTTTAATAGTAAATTTGGTCTAGGATAAAGATAGCATAATAAGAAAAGATCATAAGCTATTAGATCAAATAAGAATCACAGTCACATAACATGCTTTTACTACAATAAAAAGGGGCATCAAATAAGGTATTATCCTTATAAAAATGGAACATATTTGTTGAAACAAAATGAAAAGCCTGTATGGTTACCAAAGTATTATCTCTCTATGTTTATTAACGATTATGGACCCAAAATCCATTAGGTACCTCAAATGCAAGTATAGTTTCATTTTGCAGATGTGAGAAGAGGAATTTGAAGCAACTCTTGATGATGAAAAATAGTTGCTTTCATCATAGAAAGTTTGAACCCTCTATCTTCCTAATTTTTTTGGTATGCTTTTATGTTTATTTTTGCAAAAATGTATTTTTTTTTCAATATTTTCTAAGTACATTACATGAGTTTTTAAGGCAAAATGTATTTTGAATTAATCATTATTTTAGGGGGAGTAAAATAAAAATTCCTTTATTCTCTTTACCCTATTATAAGATTTGAATTTTTAAAGTTTTTATAAGGTACTTTTGCTTTTTGATGTGTCAAAAGGGGGAAAGAAAGCTATAAGCTTGATTTTAGATGAGCTTTAAAAATTTTCAAAAAAAATTGGGAGATGAAAAACTTTTTCCAAATAGGAGAAGATATATGAAAAGGGAGCTTATAAGAATTTATAATAATTAATAAATTTTTTTGGTCATATATAATTTTTTAAATTGATTTTTTGATAAACTTTAATCCTTATCTAAAATTGTTTGTCACCGTCGAAAAGGGGGAGATTGTTAGCCTAGCCAGTTAGACTATTTTTTGTTTTAATAATGAAAACAATTTTGATCATATCATATTATGATTATGTGCTGTAATGTTTGCTTAATGTTTGCAGGTATCAAAGTTCATCAAGATTCTACAAAAGATCTATATTACATTTAAGATTTTATTTTGATTTTTATATGATCTTTTGTAAGTGAATTTTTCACTATATATTTAGCTCCAATTAATTTTCTTAAAATGTTTTTCAAAATGAGGTAGAAAGATGATTATGAAATGAGATTATTTTAAGAAGTTTTCAAATCACCATTTCATTTGCTCTTCATTTTATAAAAATCATTTTTCACTGTGTGAATCGATTCAGATAAGAACATATGAAATAGTGCTTGAAAACTGGACTTACTAAAGGTTTAGAAAAACCTGTGAATTGATTCACGAATCGATTCGGTCAAGAAAATTTTCTAAATCAATTTACAAATCAATTCTGAATTAATTCATGAATCGATTCAGCTGATTGAATTCACTTATGAATCAATTGACGAATCAATTTTGTCAAGTTGTAACTTGTCTGAAATCACTAAAGAATCGATTCACTAACAGAAAGTTAGTTATTCTATTATAGTCAGTTATAACAAACTTTATAAATACCTTCCTTATTTCATTTTTACATATACTAATCAATAACTGACATAGAGGTGTGCAAAAAACTATTCTCTCATCTCTTCTACCTCTACATTTTTTATTTGGAGTGATCAAAAGATCTTAGAGCTATCTTATTGAAGATTCACATAGATTGATTAAGATCAACCTCTCAATCCTCTGGTTTTGTATTCTTACCTTTTTCTCTATTATTTTCTTTTAGATTTTTGGTGTTAGAAATTTGGTTTTTAGGTTTGGAACAACCCAATTTAAGTCTTCTAGGTTGGCAAGATTCCTATTTAAATCTTGTGTATGTTTAGGTTTGCAAGAAGAGCCTGTAAAATCTTATAGGTTAGCAAGAAGGCTAAAAAGTTTTGTGTAATAAATTGGCTGATTAGGGGCCTAGTTAAATCCTAAGTGATTGTTAATTGAAGAGGTGATTTGGCTGAAAATCATCCAATGGAGTAGACTTCATCTGTCGTTTCAAGTGAAGTTGAACCACTTAAAAATTATTGTCTCTTGCTCTTTATTTTTACTACACTTGTTATTTTTTAGCTTTTGCAATTCTGGTTTTTGCAGTATTCATTACTGCATTATTATTCCTACTACATTGCTATTTCAATTTTGTTTTCAATTCATCTTAATTCAAAAAGATTCCACTACAACAAATATTTTTATGACCTTTTATTTGATTTGCCAAATAAACCAATTAAGCAATGAAACACATTAAAAGAATACATTATTGATCTAACAATCTAAAGGGCAAGATCCAATTTTGAAATTTTTAACTCTGATTTATGGACCTGATAGTCTTTATAAGTCGAAATGCAATATTCTTAGAAGAAGAATTTGCATGCATGCATTCCATGAATAATAAGGTCCTTCTTGAAGAATAAAATGAGAGAATCTTATGAAAGAAATTCCTATTGAGGCACATGTAAAGGAAAATATTCCTTAAATTGATAAGCCTCTTATTCCAACTTATAAGAATAGTAGAAATATTCGTTCTCTAGTTAGACTTATTCTTCTGAATGAAAATTTTCTAATGACTTTAGAAGAAAATGAGAAGGATCCATACTCTTTTAAAGATTTCATGTTAGATGGTGATAAAGAGAAATAGATTAAATCTATCAGATTTGAAATGGACTCCATGTTTTCTTATGAAATTTATGACCTTATAGTCCTACCTAATGGGATTAAAACAATTTGTTGTAAATGGGTTTATAAGAGAAAACATGAAACATATGGAAAGATAGTGACCTATAAAGCAAGATTGGTTACAAAAGGTTATAATCAAAAGAAAGTAATTGATTATGAAGAAACCTTTTCATTAGTTGTAATCTTAAGTCCATCAGGATCTTATTAGCTACATCAGCATAGTTTGATTATGAAATTTGGCAAATGAATGTAAAGATAGCCTTTTTAAATGGATATCTTCAAGAGGATATTTATATGGACTAGCCTAAAGGATTTATATCCAAAGATCATGAAAACAAAGTATGCAATCTTAAGAAATCCATTTATGGCATCACATAAGTTGGTCGGAGTTAAAATACCAGATTTGATGAAATAGTCAAAAAGTTTGGCTTTGTTCAAATTTTGATGAACCTTATGTTTATAAAATGTGCAAAGGAATGCCATTGTCTTTCTTATTTTATATGTTGATGACATTTTTCTCATTGGGAATGATATAAGAATGTTATCAACAATAAATTTAGGTTATCCATTGAATTCTCCATGAATGATTTAGGTAAGATATCATATGTTTTGGGTTTTAAGCTTGTTGACATATAAATCTAGTTAACTAGGATCCAAAGCCCAAATTGCAAATTAAGGATGCCAAATAACAAGAAAGCTAAGAAAAAGGAAGAACAAGAGGACACCAAAAAGTTTCTAACATGGTTCGATCTAAATTAATGCCTATGATCACAATTGTTCATTTTTCTGTATATTTTGGTTGAGTTACAGTATATGTTTTATTTATTGTCTCCCTTCTGTACAATAATTTCAGCCCTTATTTATAGTGACTGAGGTGTTACAATTTGAATGCAATGAATTGATTATACTTCCATAATGGATAATATTTGATTTGGAAATGGATTTCTATAGTTAATTTCTGGCTATCGTCCTCAACAACCTGATGATTAGGAAAGCGTGCTTCGAGCTGCAGGCTTAACCTCATCCTCAACAATTTAAAGCTACATGTTATGTTACTTTGACTCTTGTTGACCAGTGATCTGAGTTCACATTTGGTAACCTGATGACTTGCTCCAATGACCTCAATTCTAGATGAGCTAAGCCTTTATTAGCTAGCTTGATCATTGGGCTTTTACCAGTGTATTTGTATGACTTCAAAAATGCCCACCATATTAGCCCCTCAACTTTCAATGTGATTTGCCGACTAGGAGTTGTAGTTTGCTGGTAGAAGCTAGCCATTGCGATCTTCCATGCCGTCATTTAGACTTCTATCTCATCACTCTATCTGTGCCAACCCATGCCATCATTACCATATTTAACTTGCACGTTCCTCCATAATCGTCAAAGTAGTGATGCTTAAGCCTTGTTATTCACTAGACCATCAGATCAAGGGTAGTTAATCGATCTCTAGATCTAATGGTGAGGCTATATGAGCTATATAAAGTGAGAGAAAACCCTTTTTCACTCTTACTTGTCATTTTTGAAATCCAATCCTCTACTTCACACTTTTTTCTCAAGCTCACAAACACTTGCCACCATTCTTCACTCTTTTGCTTTGCCAAATTTTTAGTAGAATACTTTGGATTCGGGTTGCCAGGAACCAGTCTTACGCATCATTCCCTTCTCAGGACTCCTCTCATCCCATTAATACAGTAAGTTCTCTTAGCACACCTTTGACTTTAAGCTTCTATTTTTCATGAATGCCTTACTCTGTGAGTTTTTGATGTCTTGGTGCTTAGAGAGTTTAGTGGTGTGTGCCTGTTAATTGCTAAGAAATTTTGCATGTTGGTTGATTCTGCTTATTTGCACTGCTTTTTTTGTTTGTGGAAGTTGATATATGATCTGTTTCATAAAACACTTGTAGGTTTAAGGGTCGTAGATTGTCAAATTTAGCTTTCTACCTGTTTCCCAGGTTTTAGTGACTTGATGAGCTCATTGGTCCAGCCCCCCATGTTTTTAGTGGTCTGGGTCTTAGATGTGGTGATATGAGACATGTCTAACTTACTGTATAGGAAATTCTCTATTAGTAGATAGAAGCCTTAGCTTTTAGGTATGGTTTGCTTGCAGTGACCTGACCGTTCCATCTTCTGTGTATATGCTTGTAATTCATAAGCACCGTGGTTACCAAGTGGGGAATGTTGATGTACCTCACTCTCCAAATCTAAGTGAGGAATAGGTGTATGTCACCAAAGAAGTGGCCTTTGGGAATGCTGAGGTCATTGAGAAGTTCATGGCTCGTCTTAGCCCCACTAAGGATTAGCAGTTCCTTGGAAGATAGAGGCCTCCTGCTTGCATGTTGTTTATTTACCATGCTTTGACTTTTAACCTTGATGTGGTTGAGGGAATAGCTCTGATATATCATTTCCCTAAGGGCTTCTACATCATGGCACCCTTACCTGATGATCATGTAGCTTATCCTCCTCCAGGGTTCGTTGCCATTAGCACCTACCATCTTGATGCTGGGCTTAGGTTCCCAGTCCATCCTTATATTATTAATTTGTTAAATAAATTAAAACTTGCCCCTTCTAGCTCACACCCAACTTCTACTCTCAACTCATCTCCCTTACTCTTCTTTATCTGAGGAATAACCTTCTACCTCCTTCTACAAAGGTTCTCTACTACCTTTACTACATCAAAGGTACAAGTCAGCAAGATGGGATATACTACCTCACAACTCGCCAAACTAACCACAAGAAAATCTTGCCCCAAGGAGATGCAAAGGGCAAGTACAATGTGGGAAACTATAAAACCCATTAGTTTTATATTTCTTGCTTATCTCTTCTTCATCTTCGCAACTCTAGGTTCATCCTTACTCCTGATAAGCGAGTTGAAGACATGTGAGCTTGCATGAGTACATATATTTATTTTATTTTTAGTTTGACATCCTATTTCATTTCATAGATAGAGCAGGTAAGGACAAGCCAAAACTAGGGGTAGAGGAACTTGAAGTGTTGGCTAATTCGCTACTATGGGCAGCCTTAGAAACGACTTCAAATTTTATGAGGAACTCCTATGCTCTCACAAGCTAGCTCTAGCTTTTAACATTGAACTCCTTGATAGCACCAAGGGCATCAGAGCTCGCAGAGTTAAGGTGGTTGGCCCAACAAACTTTTAGGAGTATATAGATATGGTAAGGCTTAACCTTCTCATGCCACCAGCCCTTCTTTCTACCTAGTTTGTTGACTCTACTACTACCATAACTATATTAGCTCTTATTGTGGCTATGGCCCCTACTACTACGAGTCAATCTTTTTCCTTGGTAGTAACAATAAGGACCTCACAGGCATTAGTTCACACTTCACAACCTGAGGTGGTTGAGGACTTAGACGAGTCTATAAGAGCTCTAGCTAGTGTGGGTTTAAATACTCCTAGAGAAGGGGTGAAGGCAAAATCTGCATCCAAGGCCCCTACCAAGAAGTAAAAAGTGGGTAAAGGAAAAGAAGTGGTGGCTGTAACTGAACAGGTAGCACTTGAGGTCGCACCCTAAGAGCGATCTAACAACCTCAGCCCTAAGGTAGGGGATTATTATGATTTCCTCAGGGAGAATGTAAACCTGATCTTGGGGACCCATACTAAGCCATTGGAGTTAGAAGAAATGTTTCGTGAGGGCTTGATGGGTTATATAGCTCGTCACGGTATGTTGGTAAGTTCAGTTCTTTCATCTCTGTTCTTTTGCTTCTTTGCAAGGTAACTTAACCGTTTGGCTTCTTATAGCGTACTAGGGGTGATAAAGCTAAGGGATGAGTTTTTAGCCTGGGAGAGAGATAAGAATGAGCTCAAGAATGACCTAGCTACCATTACAATTGAGGCAATAGGTCTAAATGACAAAATACAGCTACACGAGACCTAGCTAAGAAACGTCGAGGTGGCTAAAAAGGAAGCTAAGGAGGCTTTATCTCACAAAAAGTCAAACCATGAGGCTGTCATGTCTAACTTCATTGTGGTAAGCATAAAACTTGTCCTTGTTTCTGAACCTGTTAGGAGTCCTTATGGGATTGGGCTTTCGAAGTCCTCCCTATTTTTCTCTGTCACAAATATCCTCTCCTGAGTGCCGATAGGACACTACAACTGTCATGGTGACCTTAACGCTAAGATCACTCAATCCTGATCTTCTTTGCAGCTTGATTATCGTAGCCATCCTTCTAACTCTCCTTACTGTTCCTACCACTACTTCTCTTTTTATTCTAGTTGAAGTTGCTCATCTTATCCTTCATATTGGACTTCTTAAGGTCAAAGGTCTCCTCCTACCTAATCTTTTTGGCAGCTCACTCATAAAACTCACCCAGGTCCCTCACTGGAGACTTGTACATGCTCTCATACAATTTTCCATCGTTGTAAAGTCCTACTAAGATCACTGTCAGGATACTCTCATATGACGGATTCTCTAAGTTACTAGCCTCATGTCTGAACCTGGTGACGTAGTCTTTCAGTGGTTTGTTCTTTCATTGAAAGACCATTACGAGGTGGCAGGATAATGGGAGCTGCCTTCTCAGTGCCTTGTACTGGTTAATGAATCTCTTTTGACACTCTTCCTAACTATTAATGCTATAAGCTGGGAGACTTCTGAGCCATTTTCAAGGTATGTCTCCAAGAGTGGTTGGGAAGACGTGGCACTTGACCAAAGAATTGGTCGTTTGAAGATCTATTTTCACATTAAATACGTCAAGGTAGTCGTAAGGTCACTATCCCCATTGTATTATAGGTTTGTGGGAATCTTGAACCTGTGAGGGAGAGGCTCTGTCTTGATTTCCCTAGTGAATAGTGTCCTCTCCTTATAACGATCTCGACGATCCTGAGCCAAAGGGCATTTTTCTAATTACTATACCCTCTAAAGCAGCTCTTCTACCATCAGATCTTATGCCTCATATCGTCGATTAGGAGATCGTCAACTCTTCATACTTCCCTGGTCATAGAAGCTATGATCTAGGGTTTTATACTTTCTCCTATGCCCCTGACCTGGTAAGTATCGATCTAGAATATGTCACTGACTGGCCCTGTTCGAGCCTCTAACCCAACATGAACTTCCACATCACTGATTATCTCCATTATCATCCTTAAGTCACGTTGTGACCTAAATATGCTCACGGCTGACCTCCACGTGCCTGTCCCCATCTGGGTTCATCCAGACCCTTGGGCCCATAGAGCAAGGTATGATATAATCCTCACAAGTTTGATGGTCTTCTAATCTGGGCCATAAGTTGGAAGAGCAAACTAAATCAACGTATTGAGGCACTTCTTTGATTGGCCTCTCCTCTAGAACTAGCATTTCTTCCCATGGCTGCTAGAAAGGGACCTCAACCTACCTTTATGTGCCCTAGGCTTATGCCTGAGCCATTGTCCTAATCGTATCAGCCAGTTCTCTCATCGTGTTCTTAAGTGCTTCTTGATGCTGATGCCATGCTTGCACTTCATCAATCCCAAGAACAATAGCAGCAGGCCGGTAAGGGGCCAATAGGGGCATGCCAGTGACAGCACCAATAGTGGGAATGGTGGAAGTGTCTACCGCAAGAAGGACTAGGCCTTCAATTGCTAATACATCCCACTGCTATTCCATGCGACCCTTAAGTTGGTTAATTGCAGCATCTGAACTCTTGGTGGTTCTTCCTTTAGCCATCACAATAGAACAGAAAATCAACAAGAATACAATTTAAGACCCTCCTTCTAGCACTAAAATGTTAACATATAAATCTAGTCAATTAGGATCCAAAGCCCAAACTACAAATGAAGGATGTCAAATAACAAAAAAGATTGAGAGAAAGGAAGAACAAGAGTACAGCAGAAAGTTTTTAACGTGATTTGGCCTAAATCAATGCCTACGTCCAAGATTGTTCATTTTTCTATATATTTTGGCTAAGTTAGAATATATGTTTTGTTTATTGTCTCCCTTCTGTACAATGATTTTAGCTCTTATTTATAGTGGCTGAGGCATTACAATTTGAATGCAATGAATTGATTACACTTCCATAATGGACAATATTTGATTTGAAACAAATTTTCATAATTATTTTCAATTATTGTCCTTAATGACTGATTGCGAGTTGTCGAGACCGTCAAATTAGTAATTTATAAACTGAAATTACTCTACTCTACTTGTAGCATAGAGCAACACCGGGTTGAATCCAAGGATCATGTTATGATGATATTACCAATCTAATTAGGAGCTTAAAAGGGGGGTTGGACGAAATTAAAGCTAACATAAACTACCTAAAACA
>JANHAO010024617.1:0-11570 GCA_026873985.1 Saraca asoca
AAGAGTGCCCAAAAAATATGGGCGGCAGAAAATAGACACATACCATTTAGTAAAATTTTAAATTTGATTTGTTGTAGATGTAAATATTGTTAGTAAAATAGAATGTGTCACGTCAATAAAAAATAAAAATAATTGAAATTTTTATCAACAACATAAGAATTTTAATAGCTTTTACTAACTTATAAAGACATATATAAACAATAATGTGAAACTTTTTTACACCTTTTAATGTATCAAAATTAAATCTAACATTATTAGGGTGGGGTTGATTAGCAACTAGAATGACGCACTACATTATCAACCCCAAAAAAAAGAAAAAAAAAAAGAAAGCACAGAAGCACAACATTATGTGGATGTAAAGCGTATTGCTTAGGTGAGAAATTTGTTAATTCTACTGTAATATTAAAATTTCAATGTTACTTTCTATTATATTTTATCAAATTAAATTATATGATATTATAATTGAGTAGATAATAATATTTAGAAAGTAATTTTCTATCTTTAAAAAAAATAATAAAATAGCAGTATGATATGATTTAGAATATTTCTGGTTAAGTGATATTTTTCTGGTCGTTTAACATTAGTTCACTAGAACTATTGGACAAAATAAATAGTGATGGAGTATAAATTTAAACATAAAAGAGTTTAATTTTGATCCACTATTAATTTAAATTAATTTTACACTTGCCTTTATTCATATGTTCTAATATCATAAAAAATCATCAATTTTTTTTTACTATTAATAAGAATTCCTAATTACTCTTTTTTCTTTTAAAAAATAATGTAGCACAGTTCACTACAAGAATAAAGGAATTTTGCGATTGATGAATCTGTCACTATAAATGAGAAATTCATCACTAAATTATTTAGTGCCGAAATTAACAACAGGCTTGCTATGTTGAGTACAGTTGGTATCACTAAAAAATTAGAGATGGAATTTCTAAACCTATCATTAAAATCCGTTGTTATTTCTATCACTAAATTTTAAATATGATTAAACAAATTTATTATATAAAAACGACATCTATTTATAGTGATAAATTTATTCTGTTGCTATAATTTAATTTTGAAATAGGAATATATACTTTCATTGCTAATTAAGAAGTATATTACCAGTACTTCATGCAGTCCATCACTAAATAATGTGCAATAAAATGTCTATTCAGGGCTAATTTCGTCACTAATTGTATAGTTATAGACAGTTCCATCATTAATTCCATTGCTACCTATTGAATTGCCAATCCCTCAGTAATTAGAGTATTGTAGGCCCTATTTTGTTTTCTTTTATTTCAACCCGTTCTGTTCCATTTAACATGCAAATAATCTAATTTAAACACATTTTAGCCTATAGACATTTCACATTCACAATATTTCATAAATTATAAAATAATATTAACAAATTCAATTAATATGTATCAAATCAATGTAACAACCAATCAAATGTGAAATAAAATCGATCAAATCAATTGAAATTTCATACAATAAACAAAAACTTTGTATGTTAATCATAAAAAATGTAAATTAAATTTAATGGGAGGGTTGATCTACATAATCAACATCATCCATATCATTTACAGTCTGCTGCTCACCATGAGACACCTTGAGAAGGGATTATTGCTACACATATGCTACAAAGAAGGCATGTTTGAGACCCTTATCTTTGTGAAAAAGTCCTATAGCATCTTAGCATGAAGCTCGATCTAATGCTACTAGGAATCCATCACCCTCTTTCCTTGGGCAATCTTTGCTTTCATTGCTGCCTACTCATGTTGCAACTCCTTAAAATACAATGTCAAGCAGGCTAAGATATGTTAGGGGTGCCATTGATGGTCATGAAGTGAGCTTCTAAACCCATTCCATAGATGTGGCCCTTTTAATTTCCACCCTTAACTACCTCCAACTAGATGTTTGTCTCATCCAACTGGTGATTATTGCTCTCATCATTGCTCGATGCTATCAAGGACTACAATGAGTGCTTCTCTATGAGCCACCTATAGTCAACCTATATAAAAAGTTAATGCATTAATTTAGTGTCAAATGTATTGAAATAATGATACATAAGTTAAGGGTAATGTATGACAACTTACATATCTCTAGGAAATCCAATTATCAACAAAGTCTTATGTCCCCTTTATCAGGTGGGTGGATAGGAAGAGATCATCACTGGTAGGGGATGTCCTAGGAACTCCATTTACATTTGATGATACTAACAAATAATTGAGTTACTACGAGAAAACAACATAGCTTAATAATACAATTAATGGCTAAATTATATTTTTTACCTTCTAACTTTCACTCAAGTTTCAATAATACCCACTAACTTTTATTTGAATCAATTGTATTACCTAACTTTCAAAATAAATGCAATATCAGACATTTTAAAAAATCATTTGTTTTTCTAATAAAAAAATCCTATATGACTAGACGTAATGCTGATTGGATTATGAAAGCTGCTAACTGGATTAAAAGAAAAATTAAAATTATTTTACTTTTCAAATTTAAAATTATATCTTCTTCATTAAATTATGACATAAAATTTCTTTTCCACTCATTTATGAGTAATGTGAAAGGGAAAAGAGCGTTCCAACCAAGAATTAAAAAAAGAAAGGGAAAAGAGTTAAATTTAAGCATGTTTAACATAAAATTTTCAATGAAACATTTTTTATATGGGATATTTGAGGCTTCATGCATACAAAAGAAAGAAATGTTCTATTTCTTAATATATGTTAAGTTCAAAGCAGTTGGAAGAGTAATATTTATGCAAAGGGTTATGATTTGACATGTACTTGTGAAAAAATTTGTACCAATACATATTCTTGTAATTTTTTTGAAAGGATTTTATATTTCTGCCAACCTTTTCTTTGAAAATTATAACTCTCATGCAAAAATTTGAAAATTTTCACATCAATGTTCCTTGCTTGTGCATTCTCTCCATGTTCTAGTTGGGCTTGAGGTGAAGCAGGATGCCGTTATTTGTTCTTTAGGAAAGGACAAAGAAAATTGAATTGATTTTTTTTCTTTTCTAAAGCTTATTGCGAATTTGTAATTGGACATTGATGGTTGTTATATGAAAGCTTTAAGTTTATGATGTTAATTTTTAGACTATGGTTGAGAATGGCCATTTTGTTCTGCCACTGTAGATATTAATGATTGTAGCTACTTGAAGTATACTAATCTTGAGGATTAACATCATGGATATATTGATATTATGGCGTGTCAAACTTCTAGGGAGCCACTTGGGGAGAACAAATGAAGTCCATATATGATTGCTGACTGAGAAAATGCCACAACCAGTTTTGTCTAAAATATTTAATTTTTATACTGTGAAGAAAAATGGCATAAATTATAAGGAAGTTTGTAAAGGACATTCTATTGGTGTTGGGAGTAATATATACTAATAAGGCCATTCATTAATTTATATCATGCTAATTCATATGATTGTAGTACCTATGACCATTGGACTAGCATATAGAATTTATGTTTCTTTACTATTCGGTTCTCAGTTTTGTGGCAGAACTGTGTAGCTCTGAGTGTTACTTAAAAGTTGATACTAGTAAACTCTAAAGATATAACAATCTTCTAGTTCATTGTACTATCCTATCTTCCATTTTTCGTGCAAATTATTCAAGGTTTGAGTCAAGTAGTCAACTATCTCTGGAATGTCATTATGTTGGTTGCTTTGGTTGAAATGTGGCATTGTTTGTTTTATCGTAGTTAGAATATAAATTGAAAACTTTAGTTTGATTTTCTGCATTGTGTCCTTGTTCCGATTCATTAGAAGTTAAAACTTAATAGTTTCTGATAACGTTGTGACATCTTAGGCTAGGGTAGTGCTTTTACATTTCAATAGCTGATTTAGGAAATAATGACAGATGTATTAGCATTATTGGTGTGTTAGTATAGTTTTTCTTTTCATGTTTTCTGTTATATTATTATGCTTTTTGTTATGCACATAGGTAGCTTCTTTCTATTTTTGCTAAGCTGTACTTCACTTTTTTTTTTTTTTTTTTGCATGTAAGCAGAGTCTTATGCTATATAAGCTCATGTAATTCATTCATATGAATAATGAGAACAGTATATTCAAATGTATATTCTTCATTCTTGATATGGTATCAGAGCGCTATCCTTTTGCTGCCTGATGGCGCAAGGTGGGCAAAATAATAATAGGTTTTAGCCTGTCACTCCTTCTTCTTCATTAGCCAATTCCATGGCTTCACCTGAGTCTTTCGATAACAATTGAAATCCGTATTTCCTTTAGAATGATGACCATCCAGGTCATGCTCTTATTTCACATTCTTTTACTAGCCCCAACTATAATACATGGAGCCGTGCTATGCTTATGGCCTTAAATGCTAAGAATAAGGTTGGTTTTGTTGACGGATCGATTTTGAAACTACCATCTGTAGTTCCTTTTGTTGGTGCTTGGTTCCACTACAATAGTATGGTTACATCGTGGATTCTCAATGCCACTTCAAAGGAAATAGCAAATAGTCTGCTTTATTTGGATAGTGCACAAGCTGTTTGGTCTGATTTAGATGATCGATTTTGATAAAGCAATGCTCCATGAATTTTCCAAATTAGGCAACAGCTCCATGAACTAGCTCAAGGATCTCTCAATCTCAATAGTTACTTTACACAATTAAAAATTCTCTGGGATGAGCTCAAACATTTTTAGCTATTCCTGATTGAACTTGTGGCAGTATGAAAGCTCAGATAGAATTTCAAGAATAGGAGTATTTGATGCAATTTTTGTGGGTTTAAATGAATCATATCATGCAATACAAGGTTAGATCCTAATGCTCAATCCCTTACCTTCAGTAGCTAAGGCTTTCAACTTAGTTGTTCAGGAAGAATGACAATGAACTATTGTATCTCGACCTTCTTCAACTCTAGCTGAATTGAAGGCATTTCACATGTCCATAGCTCCTCTTTCTATTGTTGCAGTTTCATCTCAGGGAAAGTCTAAACATGATCGATCACAGTGTTCTCATTGTGGAATTCCAGGACACATAGTAAATTGTTGTTACAAAATTCATGGATATCCACCCAGTTGCAAGTTTAAATAAAAAACTCAATCCAATTCTTCAATGGCATTGAGCTCAATATCAACGAGCTCTAATCTAGTAAGCTCGATAACAATGACCTCTAATCCCACAATGGTAGCGAGCTGAATAGCAGTGAGCTCAAATTCCCCTTTCGTAGCCATGAGCTCCACTCTACCACAGAATACTTTGTTGACCTCTTTGTTGAATAATCAGGTATAATGACTCATTGCCTACCTCAGCTCGCAGTTAACTCATAATACCACTCCTGAGATTTGATCTATTGTTGAGCCCTTAATCTCAAGTGTTTATGGTAATTCCTTTTCTGCTCTCTCATTTTCACACCATCTTATTTCTCCTAATGCTTGGGTGATCGACACAAGTGCTACAGACCATGTCTATTATAACTTATCCATTTTCTCACATTCCAGTTTAGTTTTTCAACACTTTCGTTACTTTACCTAATGGTGAAATTGTCAGTATTGATAAAATAGGATTTATGGCATTATTTAACACCTTGATTCTGCATAATGTGCTTTTTGTTCCTTAATTTGGTTTTAGTCTTCTTAGTGTTAGCTCTCTCACACTTAGTCCCACTTGTCATGTTAACTTTATTTTTAATTCATGTGTGATTCAGGACCTCACTCAGGGCTTGATGATTGGGAAGGGTAGGAGAAATGAGAATTTATATTTTCTAGATTTAGACACTATTGCTTATAATTTGTTCTTTTCAAAAAATGGAATGACAAAAAGTGATATATGGCATTTTAGACTTGGCCATCCATCTCATGTAAAAAACAAACCTCTTCATAATGAATTACAACTTTCTAATCATTTATCTCATTTATCTTCACATTGCAAAGTTTGCATTTAGCCAAACAGAAATGTTTGCCTTTCACTTCTCATAAAAACATGTCAGCCAATATGTTTGATTTAATTCACATGGACATCTGGGGTCCTTTTCATGTTAATACAACAACTAGTCATAGGTATTTTCTTACCTTTGTTGATGATTGCTCATGAGCTACTTAGGTTTATTTACTTCAAAACAAATCAGATGTTCATACCATATTTCTAGAATTTTATACTTTGATTTTCAATTAATACAATGTTACAATTAAATCTGCTTGATCAGACAATGGTCCAAAATTGTGTTCTCACGATTTTTTTCTGATCTAAAGGCATTATTCCTTTCCACTCCTGTGCTATGACACCTGAACAAAATTCAGTTGTTGAACACAAACACCAGCATATACTCAATGTAGCTCGTGCTCTATATTTCAGTCTTCTGTTCCTCTTTGTTGTTAGGGGGATTTTCTTTTAACAGTAGTTTACTTAATTAATCTTACACCCTCACATTTATTGTGCAACAAAAGTCCTTTTGAGTTATTACACAAGAAGAAACCCACATATGCAGATCTTCACACTTTTGGCTATTTGTGTTATGCTTCCACTCTTCCTAATCAACGCATAAAATTCACTCCCCAAGCTTGTGCCTCTATTTTTCTTGGTTATCCTTTGGGTTACAAAAGGTATAAATTACTTTATCTTAAAAGCAATAAAATATTCATCTCTAGGCATGTTCAATTTCATGAAACTATTTTCCCTTTTGCTAATTCAAATATTTTTTTCCGATCTAAAGGCATTATTCCTTTCCACTCCTGTGCTGCGACACCTGAACACAATTCAGTTGTCAAACACAAACACCAACATATACTCAATGTAGCTTGTGCTCTATTGTTTCAGTCTTCTGTTCCTCTTTGTTATTAGGGGGATTGTCTTTTAGCAGTAGTTTACTTAATTAATCTTACACCCTCACATTTATTGTCCAACAAAAGTCCTTTTGAGTTATTGCACCAGAAGAAACCCACATATACACATCTTTGCACTTTTGGCTATTTGTGTTATGCTTCCACTCTTCCTAATCAATGCATAAAATTCACTCCCCGAGCTTGTGCCTCTATTTTTCTTGGTTATCCTTTGGGTTACAAAAAGTATAAATTACTTGATCTTGAAAGCAATAAATTATTCGTCTCTAGGCATGTTCAATTTCATGAAACTATTTTCCCTTTTGATAATTCAAATAGTACTCATGATTCACTTAATATTTTTGATGATCGTGTTTTGCCTCAACTTATACCACCTTCTACCGAGCTTTCTACACCTCGTGTTCGATCTGACCCTACACCTAATGTTCAACTAGAACCTACACTTAATGTTCAACCAGAACGTACAACTAATGTTTGACCTGACCTTGAATCACCTGATCATCTAGTCACCCATCCAAAGCATATTTCTAGAGCTCTTGCATATTTGTCAAACTATCATTACTATTTAGTAGCCAATCAATCTAACTCCTCACCAACTTCTTGTGTTTATCCCATATTTTCTTTCCTTAGCTACCAGAAACTCTTACTTGCTCATCGTAACTTTACTTAGCCATTACCACTCAATTTGAACCCCATAGCTTTGCCCAAGCAATTGAATCTTTGGAGTGGTGTCATGCTATGTATGTTGAACTGAAAGATTTGGAAAGCAATAGGACCTAGTCTATTGTTTCTCTCCTTCCTGGGAAATGTCCGGTTGGCTATAAAATGGGTATATAAAATTAAATTTTGAGTTGATGGAACAATGGAGCACCATAAAGCTCGACTTGTTACTAAGGGATATACATAACAAGAAGGTATTGACTTCTTGGATACTTTTTCTCTAATTGCAAAGCTTGTGACTATTAAAGTTCTACTTTCTCTGGCTGTTGTCAATGACTGGTTTCTTACTCAACTTGATGTTACTAATACTTTTCTTCATGGTGACCTTGTTGAAGAAGTTTATATGATAATTCCTCCTAGTTATGCCCATCGGAAGGGGGAGCATCTTCCTTATAATGCCGTCTGCAGGTTACACAAGTCCATTCATGGCCTTAAACAAATATCTAGTCAGTGGTTTCACAAATTCTCAAGTGTCCTTGTAAAAAAAGGTTTTAAACAATCAGCTAGTGATCATTCCCTCTTTATCAAACAACATGGCAACTCTTTCTTGGCTCTCTTGGTATATGTTGATGATATTATCATTACAAGCAGTGATCAGGCCACTGTGGATAATTTAAAATCAATTCTTAATTCTGAGTTCAAGATGAAAAATTTGGGACCTCTGAAGGATTTCTTGGGTCTAGAAATTGCAAGATCAGTAGCAGGGATCTCTATTTGCTAGCGAAAATATGCTTTAGAATTATTGTTTGAGATCGGCTATTTGAGCTGCAATTAGTTCCTATTCCAATGGAACCTAATCTGAAACTTTCTTAAGAAGATAGTGATTTAATTCCATATCCTACAACCTATAGATGATTAATTGGGAAACTTCTGTATCTCACAATTACTCAGCCTGATATCATATATTCAGTTAATAGACTCAGTCAGTTCCTGTCAGCTCCATGAGCTCCACATTTGGCTGTAGCACTTCGTGTCATGTAGTATATCAAAGGTACTCTAGGTTAGGGAATCTTCTTTCTCTCAATTTCAAAAATACAATTAAAAGCATTTGCAGATTCAGATTGGGCAACATGTCCAGACACACGCTGGTCTATTTCTAGCTTTTGTGTTTTTCCTAGTTCTTCTTTAGTTTCTTGGAAATCAAAGAAGCAATGAATTGTGTCTTGATCATCAACTAAAGTCAAATATAAAGCTATGGCAAATACTACTTGTGAGCTCATTTGGTTATTGTCTTTACTCAAAGATTTAGGAGTTTCCCATCTTGGCCCAGCTTTATTATTCAGTGACAATTAGGCTACCCTTCATATTGCTGCCAATCCTGTTTATCATGAATGAACCATGCACATTGAAATTGATTGTCATAATATACGAGAGAAAATACAAGCAGGCATGCTCAAAACTCTACAAGTTGGGACACAAAACTAGCTAGCTGACATTCTCACCAAAGCTCTTCATTCCACTCAATTTTATGCTATTCTAAGCAAGATGGGCATTCATAATCTATATGCTCCATCTTGAGAAGGAGTATTAACATTATTGGTGTGTTAGTATAGTTTTTCTTTTCACATTTTCTTTTATGCTATTCTACTTTCTGTTATGTAGCTAGGCATAGGTAGCTTCTTTCTGTTTTTACTAAGTTGTACTTTACATTTTTTTTTGGCATGTAAGCAGAGTCCTCTACTATATAAACTCATGTAATTCATTCATATGAGTAATGAGAGCAGTACATTCAAATGTATATTCAATAGCTGATTTAGGAAATAATGACAAATGTTATAAAGTCATAATAAAATGAATTATATGCAGCTGGGGTTTTTAGGCATAAACATTTTCAGAATGTGGAGCTTGTGGTTAGTGTCTTCATGCAGGCAATGGATGTGGAATCTTTTTGGTTTTGAGGGATGTTCTATTTTTTTTTCTTTTTTGTCTAGTTAGCGTTATAGAATAGAGATGAATTTATAAATTACTCTTAGCAGTTGCTTGCTTGGACTTCAATTCAGTGACTAACCCTGTGATGACACTATTAGCTTAGAGCTGTGTTAACGGTCAATTGTGGTAATTGGTCAACCGAAGGTTCTGAGAACCAAACTACTATGCAATTTGTAAAATATGATGAATAAGAAGAAGATTCGAAGGTGAGAGAAAGAAGATCAAACAGAGTTTTTATCATGATTCAACCAAAATCCAGATGACCCCTACATCTACGGTGATTATATTATCTCTTTTTCTATGTTCTTGTCATGCATACAATAGAAAGGCCTATTAACCGAGTTCTTTTTTTTGGACCCTCTAATATCTCTCTCTACTAGTAGTTTCCCGTCTCATTTTATATATGCAGGGAGGGTTACAAATTGTAATTTATTAGTGTAAGACTATGATTACATCCATACCATTCATTAAATGCTTGACGCTGAGTAATAAATGTTAGGCAAATCATTGTTGGACCTTAGGGGCTGTTTTGTGGGTTGGTAGAGTATTTAGGCTACGTCTGTCAAACGTTAGCTATTTCTCTTAATGTAGAGGAGAGCTCGTTGTTGCTTCTGTAGCTTGAAGTCTGCGAGCTCACATTGTGCTATCTGCCACACGGTTTCCTAACAACCTTATTTGAATTAGGCCGTGACTTTTATTCTGACCCCTGACTCTCTGGGCTTTAGCTGACCCTCTTTTGCCCAGTCTGGGTAATACCCATAACAAGCTGGAACTGGTGAGCGGTAATATTTAACAAGATATTTATGTGCTAACTATGCTTTCACTAGAAAAATAGTTGGTTTGTTAAATAACATATTAAAAATTGAATGATGACATTTAATATGGGTAGAGATTGAGGCATATGGTCTTGCACAAAGTAGGTTACAGCCAGGTTGATCATAAAACAATAATTCAAATTTTAGGGAAAATGATTGAGGAATATGGAGCCTTTGAAGTTAATTTTTTCCTCACTCCTTTTTGTCTCTTTTACAAAATGGTTGTTAAAGGTGTATGTGTGTGTCTATGCATAACAATTTCTTATGAATTGTATCTTAGGTATAATTTATTTTTCTTCTTAGCCCCTATAGTTTCTCTCACTTAAATCTCCATTAACCCAATAACAAAAAGGATAAAGACTTCTTCAAACTCAGCCATGTGAAGAAACTTTCCTTTCATGCTTACAGATTGTGTTAATATTGCTCTAAATTCAAAATGCAAAAAAAATAAAGATCAAAATGTTAAACATATCATATTTTTTATCCTACAAAGTATGTTAAACATACTATATTTAACATGGTCAATAATGATCAACTCACAATTATTAAAAACTAATATGGATTAATATAGATAAGTCATAATAAAAATATGAATATGAATGATTCATAATAAGAATGAATATAGATGGCTAAAACAATATAGGTTAGAATTGCTAGATCTATCATCATGTATAACTATGTTAGAATTTGGGATTTCTAATTTTACCTTTCACTACAAGAAAAATGCAATTTAGCGACCGAAATTTTCAGTCATTAAAACATGATTTTCGGTCGCAGGTTAAATTAGGGATTGAACGACGACTGAAAATATGGAGTGACTAAATACCCAGTCACAGAGCAATCAGCGATCAAAACTGGGTAGTCGTTGAACTTAGCGACCGAATTGGTCACCACAATTTTCGGTCGCTAAAATCCTAGAAGTTCGATCGCAGTATTATTCTTTTTGCTACCAAAAATGTAGGTCGCTGTTTCGGTCTCTAAAATTGTTTTGCCACCAAAAATTTCAGTTGTTGTTTCGGTCGCTAAATTTTTTTGTGATAATTTCGGTCACTAAAATTTTTTTTGGTTGCTTGTGACCTAAATCTTTAGTCGCTGTTTCCACGGTAAAAATTTTTGCCATCGAAAATTTGGTCGCTATTTCGGTCATAAAATAGTAAAATCTGGAAAAAACAATTTTGGTCACCATTTCAGTCTCTAAATCAGTGAACAGCTTTTGCAGACATTTTTTTTAGTGACTATTTCAATCACTAACACCTGATTGTCACATAAAAATGCTACAAATCCAATCCAATACC
>JANHAO010024618.1:0-11581 GCA_026873985.1 Saraca asoca
TATTAAAGTTCATCAACAATCTCAACTAAAATAACTTTAGCTCATGTTCATTTCTGCAGTTACTCTTAAATACAAGGTTTCCATTATTCAACAAATTAAGAAATAATTGGAGAAAAGACAAAAAAAAGAGAGAAAGATTATCAAATCTGAATTCTGCACCTTCCCCTGCACCTTCCCCTGCTCCTTCTGCTCTCTGGTTCAATTTCTTTAGGTTGGCTATTGTCCCTCTTGTCCTCTCCTTTCTAATCTAGGTTTTTAGGACCCAAAAATGATAGAAAATGAATGTCATTCACATGTTGGCTGGTACTCGTTTTTTATCCTAATTTTACGACATAAAAAATGAATAAAAAACCATTTAGCTTCCTCCAGCAAAATAGCATGACGTGCACCCTCTACTGGCTCCTTTCTTTTTTTGGTTTTGCTAATGCAGCCTCATGCCAGCTTAGCTTTTCCTCTGCTTTTTCAGCACCAAACAAAATGGACAGAATGGCCTCCTAGCTAACGTGCTACTTAGTTGGCCCTTTTAGATTTTTAAGCCAACAAAAATGGGCAGAATATGTGTCCCTTATATGCACTATTGCTTGATTTTTAATTGGCTTTTTACCCTTTCAAAATAGCTGGTCCTCAGTAAAAAAATAAAGTTACAACTGTAACAAGAAATTGATATGCTATCCTTGCTGTAACCTTACTACCTCTCCTTAATTTCCAGCTTTCCTCTTTGTCTTTTTCCTCCTTTTTCTTCCCACAATTAGGACTTAAACCTATGCAAACAAACAACATCAAATTAATTCAATTCCACCATTAACAAATCCAAAATTTTGACAAATAAAACCATAAAACCACTTTAGACAAAATAACAAAAATAACTAATAATAAATGTTGATTTATAAAAATCACTCTCAAACGTCAACAAGTTAAGTCTAGAAATTATCAAGATAACTCTATTTTTATAGAGTTGTCAGCAAGATTTGCAAATTCACCTCAAAGGTCCAAGTTTGAGCATGAGTGACAAGAAATTGCTATTTAGGCTGTTAATATGCAACAAGCTTTAGAGAGGCTAATAAAGATAGTTGCACAAAACTAGAATCAGAAACAAAATTTGAATTAAAGACAAAACCATAATCAAAATAAGGATGAAATTGGCCACAATCACCTCCCTATATGCAGCCCGAGCATAAGCTTTAAATTATCCATGAATTCTTGAAATTGAAACCTTCACGATATGATGCATCAGTCCTATTATAGACACTAATTAGTTTCTAAATCAAATTGAAAAGATTAGGCAAATGTTAGGATATGATGAAATAACAATGATAGAGCTGGTAGGGTACTAATTAGATAATGTAGCATACTACTGGTATGTTCAACATGGGGAGTGAAGGGACATAACAATCGTGCCACTAAACTAGGAACAATTTTAGCTTAATCTAATGAATCACTTCTTGCCACCAAGTATTAGAATACTTGACACAATAATAGCAACTCAATACGATGCTTAGTTACCAGGCTTTCTTGATATGCAGGACACTTAATACCTTCTAAAGGAACAAAGGTGAAGAGATTCATGCATAGACTCGCAACAACTATTTTAGCCGAGTTATTGTTACTGATGTGACTACCTACTAGTAACCCTTAAGGCAGGCAATTCGAGCTGAGTTATGCTTAAAAGAAAGGAAGGAAAGAGAAGGGACCTCTGGAAAGAAAAGGCCAAGGATGGAAGGTGGAAGTTTTAGGAACATGAAGAAAATGATGTCTACATAATATGCACCATCGGAGGCAACAAGTGAATGAATAGCAAGATGATTTTAGGTTTAGAGGACTTATTAAGACGCTAACACTAAAAATAAATCAACATCCACTATAGGATTACCAAGTAAAGCTTACTCAACACTATACACATAACATGTTGAAGCCCTATATTGTAACCAATGTAGAACTCATCACCAAGGGATGTGTGGGTGTAAGGTTGGAGCATGCTATTAATGTTGACAAATGGGTTACGAGGCATGAGACTATGTAGCAATGCCATTTAGAAGTATCACAGCCATGCTAAGTGCACCTGTTATATAAAACATGACTTTTGTCAAATCATTTTTGATACCTAGTCATGGAGCTAGGAAGGGTAATAAAGGATAAGAGATTACTGGATCTCAAGCCAAGGTTTATACATTGACACATCAAGAAGCCCAAGCTTCAAATGTTATTGTGACAAGTACTTTAATAGTTAACAAACTTTTTTGCTCAAGTATTATTTGATCTGGGTGCTATCTATTCATTTTTATCTAAGACCCTAGCTTCAAGACTAATTAAACCTAAATAGTTCTAGAACAAGAACTAACAGTTACTACCACGATAGGAGATATGTCATTGGCCACTTATAAGGTGAATAGGTGTGAAGTTAGGATTAGCATTTGTCCTACACTAATAGGCCTAGTAGTGCTAGATATAGTTGATTATGATGTCATATTAGGAATGGATTGGTTGTCTAAATATCGTGCTTATGTAGCCTAGTAGTGCTAGATATAGTTGATTATGATGTCATGTTGGGAATGGATTGGTTGTCCAAATATCATGCTTATGTAGACTACTATCATAAGACTATGACATATTGACTAGTGGAAGTAACAATGCAAGTCATCCAAGGCAAATAATTGGCAGTTGTGCTCAATTTTGTTTCCTACACTAAGGCTCAGAAATTGATAAGGAAAGGGTGTGCAGCCTCTGAAGAATTACCATGATTACCCTTAATTGGGAAATTAAATTCATTATCAAACTTAAAACTAGGCATGGAACTGATATCCAACCCTCATACTGAATGGCACCTGCAAAGTTGAAGGAGCAACTGCAAAATCTGATCGACAAGGTTTTTGTACAACTTAGTACTTTACCATAGGGAGCCTTGGTATTGTTTGTTAAGAAGAATTATGGATCCTTTCGACTATGTATCAACTACTGGCAGCTAAATAAGGTAACAATTTAGAACATATATTCATTGGCTTAAATTAATGATTTATTTGATCAGCTACAAAGAGCCCAATATTTTTCAAAAATTAACCTTCATTCCGACTACTATCAACTGAAGATCTATAAGGAGGATGTCCCAAGGACTATATTCCAAGCAAACTATAGTCACTATGAACTCTTAGTGATTCGGTTTGGATTGACTAATGCCCTAGAAACTTTTATGGACTTAATGAATTGAATTGTCAAACCCTTCTTAGGCAAATTCATGATTATCTTCATTTACGATATACTATGTACTCTAAAAATGAAGAGGAGCATGCACCATATCTACAAATGGTACTACAAACCCTATGAGAGCACTAGTTGTATGCCAAATTCTTGAAGTGTGAATTTTGGATGATGAGCATCCATATCTTGGGACATATGGTCTCATAAGAGAGACTTAGGTTAGACCTATGGAAAGTGGAAGTAGTAGCCAAATGGCCAAGACCTTCTATGGTAATAGAAATTTGAAGTCTCCTTAGTTTGCCAGGATACTATTACCATTTTATGAGGTTTTTCTTTTCTAATCTTGACACCATTCACTAAGCTGATGCACAAGGGGCAAGATTTGTGTGGGATAACAAATGTGAAAGAAAGTTTTAACAGTTAAAGAGATGCTTAACATCAACAACCATGCTAGCTTTATCCTTAGGGATAAAAGGATATACAATGTATTGTGATGCTTCCAAGATTAGCTTAGGATGTGTATTAATGCAACATAGATAAGTTTTTGCCTATGCCTCATGATAATTGAAGAAGCATGAGATAAATTACCCCTATGCAAAACCTAGAAATGACAACAATTGAAATTACATTAAAGATCTGGAGACACTATTTGTATAGAGTAACCTGTGAAATCTATATAGACCATAAGAGCTTGAAGTATATTTTCAACTAGAAGGACTTGAACATGAGGTAGAGGCAATGGATGGAACTACTGAAAGACTAACCATTCCATTCACTATCATCTTGGTAAGGTAAACATGGTAAAAGCCACCCTAATTGGAAAGGCTCTCAGAATAAGAGGAAATGCATAAGAGAAAGGAAGGACAATTGCTAGCATGCAGATACATTCCACCTTAGTGGAACAAATTAAGGGAGAACAACTCAAGGACCTCGAGTACCCAAGGTAGAACTAAAAATTACTATCAGATGGTGACAGTTGTTAAGCATGGATACAAAAGGAATGATTGAAAACAAGGCATACTTATGGGTTCTTGAAGCACAATGAGGGGAAGTGTTGAAGCATGTGCACAAATCATCACATACGATGCACCTAGGTGTAACCAAAATGCATCCAAACTTGAAGAGCAATTGCTAGTGGTAAGGAATGAAGAAAGAGGTGATGAATTATGTAGTTAGGTGTCTGACTTGGCAACAAGTTAAAGTGGAACATTAACATCCAGTTGGCCTTTACCAATACATACATATACTAGAATGGAAGTGAGAGAGCATCACCATGGATTTCATCATAGGGTTGCCTAGAACTAGCAAAGGGTAAAATTCCATTTGGGTCATTATTGACCAACTGAGCAAGATTGCACACTTTCTATCAATAAAAATGATGTATTCAAGTTCCCAATATGCTCAATTATTTTTGGGTACAATAGTACCATTGCATGGAGTACTAGCCACAATAATTTTTGATTGAGGTATGCAATTTTGCATTCATTTTTTGCAATTATTTCAAAAAGCAATGGGAACATAACTACGCTTTAGCATAACATTTCATTCCCAAATGGATGGACATTTAGAATGAAAAATTTTGACATTGGAGAACATGTTAAGGGCTTGTGCAATAGAATTTGAAGGAAGTTAGATGAAACATTTGGCTCTAATGGAATTTGCCTATAATAACAGCTACCAAATTAGCATCTAGATGGCTCCACATGAAGTGTTGTACAAAAAGGAAGTGTAGATCTCCAATTGGATAGTTTAAAGCAGAATAGGCCAATTTGATTGGACCAAACTTGGTTGAATAAGCAATGAAGAAAGTTTAGATTGTAAGGGAAAGGTTACGAGTAGCATAAGCGAAAAGTCATATGTTGACATCCAATGACTGTAGTTAAAATTTCAAGAGGGAGAGTGTGTATTTTTTAAGGTCTCCTTGATAAAGGTCGTAATGCATTTTGGCAAAAGGAAAAAGTAGCTCTAAGGTACATTGGACTATTCCCAATTACAAGGAGGCTTGGGAAGGTAGCTTACCAATTAGAATTTCTTGGAAGCTTAAAGGTCGTGCTCCCTGTCTTCCATATATCCGTGTTAAAGAAATAAATGTTGGATAAAGCACATGCCATAAAAGATGAACTAATAAAACTTCACCAAAAGCTAACATATGAAGAGCGACTGGTGGCAATTATTAATTAGCAAAGATAATGCTGAACTACCTTGGCTTATAGTTAGGGTGAGTCCAAGTCAGATCATAAAGATTGATGATTTATTTCAATGTGTTCATAGTAGGAAAGAAAGGGTTGGATATTATCTATTTAGAAATAGGAATTGGACTAATAGTAATAGCATAGGCAAAACAGAAGGAAGGAAAAACTTCAATCTAAAAGACTCTTGCAATTAATTCAATGATTGATCATTGATAAAATTATTTCATTCCTTCATTGACCAATTAGTCAAGAAACTAATAAGCCCATCATTTAATTAATTCTTATTAATTTCTTCCTAAATTCGTCAACCAAGCCCAACTCTCAATTAACCCTTATTGCTAAATTAGTTGAAGCCCATCATCTTAACCAATTTACTAATAGCATTAAAATCTAAAAACACCAAGACTAATTAATTAATTTACCCTATTAGAAAACCAATTAATTACCCTTAATTCTCTAAGAAAATTGATTTACCCCAATAACAAATCAAAAACCCTATTGCTACCCCACCAAACAACCATAAACAAACAAATTGCTTATAGAAATTCAACTAGCAGTAAATCAGATGGTATAATTAATTAGTTGGCCACCTCAGTCAATCATCCCTAGTAATTGTTAGCATTAAAATATGGAATTAAGAGAATCAAATTAGGAATAAATTGATAATAAAAACAAGTCTCACAATCAATAAGAGAATTGATGCAAAATTTTCCTTAAATTGAAATAGGAGTTTAGTTATACACTAATGTAAAAATAAAGTCAAAATTAAAGAAGAAGAGAAAACCTAATTAAGGTGGAGTTCTTACCCTAGAAAAATCCCCCCTTTTCACACAAGAAAAGAAAAAAATGAAAATGAATCTCAAACTATTACAATTATGGCTCAATTGAACTTTTCTAGGAGCTTACTCCACTAATTCTACTTAGGCTGCTAATTAGGGTTGGAAAAAGCCTTAATTAAATGTGGATCCCTTTATATGAAATATAGCTTCACCTTTAAAGATTTTGACCTTGCATAAAAATTCAAATCCTAGCTTAACTTATGGGCCAAAAATTGAAACAACTTTTTAGAGTAGGCCAACTTGTAAGCCTATAGCCTTTTAGCTAATTGAAAATGATGTCATTTAACCTCAAACCCTTAAGAAAAGTTATGAAAATGGATTTTAGTTATCCTAAGGGCTTAAGTTTGAATTGAAATAAGAGATGGAGCTCCACTTACAATGAATATACTAAAACTAGTTTTGGGTCACTGGACAGCACTCTATCACTCCGTTTCAGCTTCTGAGCTTTATTTGACTTCCAAAATGGCTGAACCGGACTTTAAACTCTTCATGACATTTTTAGATATTTCTCTTAGCTTTCTGAAAACATAAGAATCACCAAAAAAAAAGTCCAAAACTCAAGATACACTTAAAAGCCTAAAATAGTCTAAAATAATACCAAATTATCGAATTAATTCAATTAAGCAAGAAAACTAACTAAACCACAAGACCAATCACATGTATCCAATTAAGCACATAAACATGGTAAAAGACTAAGCATAGAAAGGATATAGAATAGGTATAAATTGTGTTCATTAAATTCCTCCACACTTAGCTCTTGCATGTCCTTAGGCAAGACACCAAAGCAAATCTAAAATAGACTAAAAAAAAAGACCCAAACACTAAGTTTGTCAACAATGATGAGAAGTAGACAACCAAAATTTTAAGGGACATAGCATTTCATGAATCATATTCTTAACAACTCAAAACCCAAAATCAACTAGCATAGCAATTTTTTTCAAAAGGCAAGTAAATCAATTAGGCAGACCCTTGCAAGGTAAGCTTTCCATGTAACTCTATTTTTGTGTTTAAGCTGGAGAAGTGTTTCACTTAATTTCAATCCATGAAAATGCATTACCATAAAATTGCTTATCATCTAATCTCCACTACTTAAATCACATGCACAAATCAAAAGGACTTCACAAAGGTTATAATGAGGCCAAAGGAAAAAGGGAGGAAATGAGTGATATGGATATGAAATTGCAAAACTAAAAAGGCTATTAGAGTATTGTGGCATAGATTCAAATAAGCAAAGAGGCAACTAAAATTGAAATCTCTATCACAAAATTTCACATTTATTAACTTCTCTTTTTCTCTTTCTTTTTTTTTTTCACTTTCTTTTATTTTAAGCTCTTTCTTCTTAAAAGTTTTCTTTTTCTTTTAAATTCAATTTTTTTTTCTTTCTTTCTCTTAACCTGCTTTGAGCTATTTTTTCTCCTTTTTTCTTTTTCATTTGTTTTTTTTTTCTTTTCTTGACCACTAAAATGAATTGTAATTGCCTTTTCACCAAACATTTAGCACACCTCCATACTTATTCAAGAACCCACTAAAATGAATTGTAATTGCCTTTTCACTAAACATTTAGCACACCTCCATACTTGTTCAAAAACCCATCCCACTAATGAGTTAAATGCTATACTAATTCTTATGGTTAGTAAAAGGTAAAGACATTTAAGGCTTGACTTTCTAATGGGCTATATAACAAGAAAAAGATCAATTAGGCTCAAAGGGGCTTAGCAATGATACATTGCAAGGTAGGCTAAAAGGTAAAAGTGGCTCAATCAAAGAATGTTTTAATCATTTTCATGCATGCACAAAAAAACTCAAAGCAAGTTCTAGAGTAACAATTTCATGAAAGAAAATCGCACACAAGAAAGAAAAGGAATGATCAAGATTAGCTTAAAGTCTCACAAGCTACATATCTACCAAAAATGAACCTACAAACACTTCAAACTTCATTACTATGGTAATTAAATTCAAGGATCAAGAGGCAAGACAATTTATTCAATCATGCTATGCAACCATCAAAATCAATTATAACCTATTGATGGCCTAGAAAACCTTATCATCAATGAAAAAAACACATGAAAGAACAAAGTAAATAGTTTTTTTTCCTCACAAACAAAGTAAATCTAAAATGTTCCCCCACATTTAAATTTACTTTATCTTTTATGTAAGCACAAAATCATCAACAATATGGAACAATTAAAATAAAAGAGAGAGGAAAAGAGAGTAAATGCCTGGGTTGCCTTCCAAGAAATGCATTTGTTTAATGTTGTTGGCTCAACAGTTCTTCATGAACTCTTTTGCCTACCACCCATGAACTTCAAAACTCATCTTCAATAACCTGAAATTCTTGCTACTTGCTAAAATTGATTTTGCTATGATAGTTGATTCAGGAACATCAACACTAGCATTCGACACTAAGGGGTCAATAGCATCAATAAAACACACAGAATAATCATCATGAGGGTATTCCTTGGCATCATCAATGATCTTATTCTATAAAATATTGCCATTAAACTTCATAGTAAGAGAACTAGCATGCACATCAATTTTTATTCTAGATGTCTTCATGAAAAGTCTTCCTAAAATGATAGAAGCTGCATTGGTTGAAGGATCATTTGACATTTTCAAAATGTAAAAATATATGGGAAAGATGAAAGCATTCACCCGCAATAACACATCCTCAAGCATTCCTATATGAATCACATTAGATTTATTTGCTAATTGGATCACAACATCTATTTTTTTAAAGGTCTTAATTTCAAATATCCATAAATAGAATAAGGCATGACATTTACCAATGCACCTAAATCTACCATGGCATGTCTAGAATACTTCTGAGCAATAGAATGTGGGATAGTGAATGAACTTGGATCTTTGCATTTCTATGATAACTTCTTTCGAATGACAGTAGAAACATTCTCTCCTACTCTAATTTTCTTATTGCCCTTTAATTCTTACTGGTGGTGCATAGCTCCTTTAGAAACTTTGCATTCTAAGGAATCCATTTGTTCACATCCAATAGTGGTATGTTTACTTCTACTTTCCTAAAAGTTTCCAGGATGTCTTTCTCTTGGTTTTCCTTGTTGTGCTTTGCCATTCTACTAAGGAAAGGAGGGGTGTGAAAACTATAACTAATTAAGAATTGCCTTTTTGTTCAACAAGTTTTGCCTTTGTGTTTTGTAATATTTTTTTCTTCACTAAATCTGGTTGCTTAACTCTGGCCTCCACTTCTTTGCCATTCCTCAACAATATTACATTGACATTCTCTTTAGGGTTTATAACTATTTGAAAGGATAATCTGCCAGCAACTTGTGTTTTTAGATTTATCATTCTGGTCTCTAAAGTCTAAAATCTAGTGTTGATATCCTACTTCAATTGCTATATGTCACCTCTAATCTCTTGCTCAAATTGCATGTTGTTAGTTATAATTTGTTAATGAAATTGTAGGTTATTTTGAGCCATGGTCTGAATCAATTCTTTAATAACCTTTGTTGAAGAGGAATTCTAGTTTTGTTGATGCATGGTATGATACTGCTGCATCTAAAATGAAGGTTGTTCACTGAAATTCTATTGTCTAGCCTGATTGTCATATCTCATATTAAGATGAGCTCTCCAGTTAGGGTTATATGTATTGGAGTATGGGTTATATAATTGCTAGGTCTGAGTTGGAAATCCTCTATTATTTTTTGGAAATCTACTCATTACATGAACTAGCTACTGAAAAGAGTTAGTCTCCTAAAAGAAGGTAAGCCATGTCTCAGTGTTGCATCTAGGGACTAAGCAGATTCCATAAAATTTTGCCTATTTTTTATCCCATGGTCTACTAAAGCTGTTGAACCATTAGAGTAAGATCCATCATTTGTCTCTCTAGATTAGTGGTGTGCACCTCATTGACCCTCTTCACCATATAATCTAATCTATTTCCAAACTATCGTGAGTTTATAGCCATGTTTAATATTAGCATTCTTGCAGCATTAGGAGTCTTATCTACCATTACTCCTTCGCTTATAGCATCTATCATACTTTTATCTATAAGGAGGAAGCATCCAAAAAATATTGGATCAAGAGCTGATCATTGATTTAGTGATATGGATAGTTGGCACATAGCCTCTTAAATCTCTCCCAAAACTTATACAAGTCTCTCCACCAAGTTGTTTGATGTTATAAATTTCTTTCCTCATATTAGCACCTTCAAAAACATGGAAGTATTTCTCCAAGATAAGTTTGGTCATCTCAAGCTATGTACTAATGGAGCCAAGAAGAAGGTAATAAAGTCAATCCTTAGATAAATTAATTAATGAGAAGGGAAAGGTTCTCAACTTAATATGTGATAAATGAGCAAATTGTATATTATTATATGGATTATTACCTCTTATTCGTTATTAATTTGTGACTTTTCTACTCTTTTTTATTATAGTTTAGTATTTTTGTTCCTTGGTACCACTGTGGTTTGCATTTCTCTTTGTAGGTTAGCAAAAAGGCTTGGAAAGGAAGGTGAAAGTAGAAGGTCGAAGCACATTTGGATTAAGGAGGAGCTAGGAAAGAAGCCTTGCGAAGAACTCAACTCAACTGTGATTGAAGCCAAAAAAAATTGAAAAAGCCAGCACCAAACATAGTCTGGCGTGTCCCAAGATATGATCATGTTCTATGCATTCCTCAACAACTCCCAGTATGAAACACGACTAGCCCATGTCACCAAACACGACCGTGTTTCGGCCTCTCTCATCCTGCTATAAAAGCTATTATTACGCAACATGAAGGAGTCCTTGCATAGTTTTAAGATAGCTTACGTAGGTTTTACATTCTTAGGCATTTTTCTAAGTAGATTAAGAGAGATTTTTGTGGATTAAAGTTCTTGCAGAGATTCTACTTTCTTTTCATTAATTGACATCTTGGTTTTCTCTTTTAATCTTCATCTTTATTTTTTCTGCCTTGTTTGAACATTATGGAGTTCTTGATATCAATGAATTTGATTTTTATTTCTATTATGTCTGAGTAGATTTTTATTCTAGGATTGAGAATAGCCTAATTATGGTTCTTTTCTGTTATTAATTGATTTTTTATTATAATTACCTAGTATAAATTGATTCAACTATTATACCTGTTGATTTTTTGATAAAATATTTGACCAGTATTTTGTCTGATTTTAGGTAAATAGTTGAAGTATCAAAAGGAAAATATTATCATCAGAAACTTAATAGTTAAATAAAGAAATTTTAATCATGAAAGTAGATTAAGTTTCTTTAGGATTGAATTAGTTAGCATTGATCTTAAAGGGCTTACATTAATCTAAATCACAAAAGTAGGTTCAATTAGGTTGATTTAAGTACTATTATTAGACCTTGAAAGAGGCTAGTAATTAACTTAGGC
>JANHAO010024619.1:0-11578 GCA_026873985.1 Saraca asoca
TTTTATTATATTGGACTTTATTAATGTTATATTACATTGGGCTTAATTATTAAAGTTAGTTAGACTAATTTAATAACTTAAGCCCCAAAGCCTTACCACACTTTCTATTGGACTAGGACTTTTAGTTGGGCTAGGACTAGGACTTTCAGTTAGACTGGGCCTAGGTCTTTTCTCACTAAAATCCTAGAGTTATAAAGATAACATAAAAGGGGTTTAGTGAGGCGTCTTATATACAACAAAAGGAGGCAGTCGAATCTAAAAAATGGAGACAACAATGTTCTGTGTTCAGAAACCATTGAGAGATCCTAAAATTGGAGAGAAACGTTTCCTAGCAGAGGCGTGTTGTGTGAGGCAGTTCCATTCGCATAAACAAAGTTTTGTTTTGCTCGCATGTGGATACTGTAGAGACACAGATCTGCAGTTCTGTGTTCATGATTCTGCATCAACCATACCTTTGCTGTTCATGATTCTGGATCATCCTAAAACATTGCATCAAGCCGCAGCATCATAGGAGATGAAGGATTCACCAATCGTGTTGCAATTTTCTGGATCAAATCGCAACATCATAAGAAGTCGTGACCTGTGTTGCTGCATTCTACAATAAACGCAACGCATAAGGTAACATTCTGGACCAACTGGTTTATATTCTACACATGGATCCTTGGCTGGGTTTCAAAATTTTAAAAAAAAATTCCGCTATGCTTGCTGTATGAAACCCAACACGATACGTATGTCACGGCAACTTTCTGAATGTAGTAGTTGCTGCATCAAGTCTTGTCGCCGGTGGGCTCCTTTTACCATCCCAGCACTATTGGGTTTATGGATGTTTTGTAAAAGCAATTGTAATAAATACAATGCATGCACAATATGACACATTATTTGTAACACAACAAACGACCGACGCTTGACCCAATCCAGCCTCATTTGGATGAAGTCAGTATGTTAAGTGTTCACTTTACAATTAGTTTCATATAGCATTCGTCATCATAAACATTGGACGAACCTTGGTCCGTATGCAATTCATTGTGACCTTCCTTGTCCATCTAACAAACATGCAATCATGCAATAAAGCATATAATTTATGAAGTAAAACAATAAGGCAAAGACAAAGAATTTACGCATATACGACATTTCATTTTGAAGAAGATAGCAATACATATGACATGAGCAGTTAACCAAGGAACACAAGTGCAGATTGGCCAATTAAGATAAAATACAAATGTTTTCTTAGAGTTAATGTTAAAGTCCCACAACGGTCATCCACATCTTGCGGAGTGCAAGAAATGACCTTTGCAATCACGTTTGCAGTTCCTGCATGAATAAGCATAATGAGTTGCGGAACGGACATGACAATGTAAACAGATTGCAAATTGAACAGCATTGCATCATAAGCTAATTACACTGTACACATGAAGCAGACAACATCTACAAAAAAAGAATACAGCAACAATATGGACAACTTGTGCAAGGAAAAATAGTTAACTCGAACTTCTACAATATATTTTATTTGAATTTTGTGACACATTTATACATTGATTACATTGTAGGATGGATTTCATAAGTGTCACACTGCATGTTGCCTCATACATATTTGGACAATTGTCAAATCAAGGAAAATTATGCAAATGCCCCACATCACATTTGTACTATTGAGGTCATAAATATTTGGACATCAATCAAATGAAGAAAATTATGTAAATGCCCCACATCACATTTTCACAGCAGTAATTTTTTTTTTATATAAAATACATTAGCATTTTTATATAAAATACAGCAGCATTTTTATGTAAAATACAACAGCAATTTTTTTTATAAAATACAGTAGCATTTTCATGTAAAATACAGCAGCAATTTTTTTTTTTTATAAATTACAGTAGCATTTTTCGACCACAGTCAGACCTTACCAGTCGTCAGCTGAGCAGATCACACAAGGAGGCTGACATATAGTAGCAATTTTTTTTATAAAATACAGTAGCATTTTTATGCAAAATACAGTAGCAATTTTCAGCCACAATCAGACCTCACCAGTCGTCGGCTGAGCAGATCACACAAGGAGGCCAACATACAACAGCAATTTTCGGCCACATTCAGAGGAAGGAGAGGACTTACCGGCAGATCTGCAAGAAGGGAACCAGTTGAGCTGGCCGATCTGCAAGAAGGGAAGCTGAGGCCGAAGCTCCGAGTCCGCTGGCTGTCCAGCGTAGATATAGCTCAAATCGAGCTCTACCGATGGCTCTTGTCTAGCGGAGATGGTGGCAAATGAGAGGGAGGACGCGGATGACTCACCAGACGGGAGAAGGCAGCTAATTTTACTGGCGAAGGGGGAGATGCACAGTGACTGTGGAGGAGGAGGAGGTCGGGCAACAATATACAATGCTAGTTGTGTCCATTTTCCGTACTTTTCCTCTTTGTTTTAAGAGGAAAATTTTCATATGGGCCCCATCATTTTTTTTCTGCCCATTTTTCATCCCAGTCAAACAAAGAAAATTATCTCGAAATATGTGCATAATAGAATTTTCCATTCCTTCCCCTCCTTTTCCTCTCACCCAAGCAGGGGCTACAAATACGTGACTCACAGCACAACTCACAAATGAGTGAGTTCCACCGCTTTCGTTAAGACGAAAAGACAAAGTAGAGTTCCAAGCCTAACCTAACACGCTGTCCAACCTCAGTGATGTCAATTATAGATGTGATTTGACCCCAGACCAAAAAAAAAAAAAAATGATTTGGCAAAGGAAACTCTCCCTTTTGTATACAGGTTTTTTTTTTTTTTTTATAAAGAAAAGTCTACTACTTTACATATGGCAATAAAGTAGTACAAAGTAAATAAAAAAATAAAAGATGAATAATAGAGAGCTCAAATTCTCTGACTAAAACCTGGAGACTAAAAGTCACAGTTACTAACAGGTGGCATTGACCAAAATACCAAAGAAGCATATATCATCATTCCTTTCGAGTTGAAAAGATGTATATAATTTACCTGCCGAGAGCTCCACTATGCAAATGTCACTTTTATGTTGCATGCTATACAACAAAGATTTGAACAATTATCTGCAAGATTCAATCTTTAATTGAAGGCAATCTAAAATCTGATGAGTAATTTTTTTTTAATTTTGTATTATTTTGTTTAAATATCACTTTTTATGCGCTAATTAAAATTTTCTATCATTTTCTTTCCTTTTTTTTTTTATCTCTTTTTCTTTTCTGCTCAAATTGTTTGGTTGCAGAGAAAATTAGAAAGAAAATAGTCGGTTCACAATCTGATATTCAAGTTTTAAAGTGGGGAAACATACAAAAATTAGAAAGAAAATAGTCGGTTCACAATCTAATATTCAAGTTTTAAAGTGGGGAAACATACAAAAAAGAAAAAAAGGATGAAGATGTGTTGTACTTTTGTATCATAGATGATAATGAAAGCACTTGAAGTCCTCAGCTTCAGCAAACAGTCACAATATGCTTTATAGCAGATACTCACAGTTTGTCTTCTTCTACTGAATCCAAAAATGCCTTGATAATATATGTCTGCAATAAAATCATGTTGATTGATTATGTATCTACAAAAGAGTTCATTTTATTCTGAGAAGAAAATGCATTTTGTTTGCTAAATGGATTAGACTTTGTTGGGGTTTGTTTGTAGTGGGAGAAATTTCTTTGATGAATTTGCCTGGTCGAGAAAATTGTTGCTGCTTGTTTTTCTCGAGAAAATTGGATTTTGACAGAGAATATCCTTTGAAAGATGATGCTTGTAGGTTTCGGTTGTAAAAAAGAAAAAGCTTTTAAATCTGTTTTTTGGATGTAAATGGCCAAAAAAAGGTAAAATTGAATTTGTATCTTCTAGCACGCCAGTTCAAGCTGGCACGGAAACTAGTACCTAAATTTGATACGGGAGTTGTAATGGGACAATTTATTATGCTCTGATTGGTTGGGAAGAATTTGGAAGGAAAGAAATTTTTAGAGAAAAAAAAAAAGTGGAAAAGGAAGTTTACTGTGATTGGTAGAGGAGAGAAACAAAAGAAGAAAAGAAAATGATATAAGTTTTAAGCTCTTTAATTAATTTCTCCACATTTATTTTAACGTTTATTCTAATGATATAAGTTTCTATGGGTGTATTACAATGGTAGCATAATCAATTCAAAACATCAAATTACAAGTATCATCATTGTGTTTTTTCATGTGTGGGCACAATGATGGGAAACAATGGATACCGCAAACCAAACAGGAGGATTGTAAGAACACATATACACTTTACACAATCCCATTTAACTCATTATTGGCGTAGTGACCTCTAGGCTCTTCTATCTTAATAAGGGGATTTTTGGACAACTTCTTAACTTAACAGGTTACCCTAAGATCCTACTTTGACGCTATCTTTGCCACAACCCGTTGCTTGACATCCATGACTCGCGTGGAAACCGATTAATTCTTGGTTATCACAAGTCTTTCTAACTTAAATTTAACTAATCACTTCTCTTGCTAACAAATTTTAGTAATAATTTTTTTAGCAACTGAACCAACATTTCAATCATGCAAGCCAGTTCATATAAAAATATTGGACTACAAATTTATTAAAGAGTTTATATATAAGGATATCATCTATTCACAAGTATTATCTTTTACTGTTATGTTGTTGGACCCAAAAATAGGAATAGCTTCAAAGATATAACCCACCTTAGTGTGAAAGGAATGAAATATGGCTAACACTATGACTATGATCCTAACTGCATTAGTTGAATATTTTAGCCTCGTTGTTATGACTTTGTGTCTAACTTCAGTATCTATGACTGCGAGTGTAGGATGAATGTTCTTACATGCTATATTTGTGAGAGGAGTGAGTCCCAAACCACTGGACTCAGTGAGTAGAAACATTAAACCCATCCTTAAGGGGTCACATAAAACATAGAAAAATATATATATGTATGTATGTATGTATATGTACACATATATAATTTATAGGATAACATGCGTCATATATAACCATAGCTCAATCATAATGATCTTCAATTCATATCAATAGATAACACATATTTCAAATAAATTATATACAGATAACAATGTAGATTATGCTTATTATAGCAGATCAAGATACTTTAACAATATTCACATAAAATGGACCTGGCCATCCAAGCTTACGCACAAATATGAATGAAGATGTATGTCATGATATGTATATAGTGCAGTTTAGTTCTCCCTTACACCTTCAAACTAACCTTATCCCTTCCCTACACCAACTAATGTGATCTCCCTTGGAGATAGCCATGAATCCATCTCTGACAATTCAGCACCAAAATTGAAAGAAAAAGGATATTCATGCCATACTTTAGAAAGGTAGAAGGAGAGTAATAAATGATAAAGATTAATGCCACAAAGAGGAAATTCTGATATAAATCTTGAAGTTCTAATAAGAACCCTAGGAAAGCATTTTGCTCAAAGAGGAAGACTCTTCAATTCTCAAATTCATTAATCTGAATGATTGAGGGACACATACCTCTCCTCATAGCAATTAGGCTAGGCTCCAAATAGGCTGGGTTCAAGTCCTAACAAGCCCAATTGAAAACAGTTAAACAAATAATCAAGCAAACAAACTAAAAAGACTAGGAAAAAAAAAGGCCAAACAACTCAGCCAACAAGGCTGGTTGAAATTAGGCTGCTAAAAAGCCCACAAAACAACACTAATCTAAGTCTTAATTCACCAGAAAAATAAAGGAAATAATAGGGGAAAATAGCCCCAAAACAAAGACAAAAAGGTCTCAAAGGTAACCCATAAAATAACACAAAATAATAGCCTAATAATTATGACAAGGTCAATTTTGGACAGAAACTCTGGGTCAATTTGACATTAAATTTTGAGACTTCCAATGGTAGAACTAGGCTCTGGCCTCAATATAAAAGCTATAGAGCTTTCTCTTAACTTTCCATCCATATAAAGATAGACCCAATTTGACATTTAGAACTCAAGTTATAGCCCAAAAACTAAAATAGTGTCAAAACCCCAATATTAGGCAATTAATTGAATTAACCTCCAAATCATAAACAAATCACAAGAAAAGGCCAATTTACTAAATTAAACTCAATTAACATTCTAAGAGGTAGAGTATGAGAGGAAATAAATGTGGAAATATTTGTTACTCATTAACCCCTTGATTGGTCCCTTGAATTTCCATCACCAACCTTATCCATCCACTTATTTTTATCAGTCTCTCCGTTGATGCCTGGTTGAAAATAGAAGTTGCTAATGGGCATATGGTAGCAAGAGTGCTTGTGACTTTCCTAGTTCACAATTCCTTTTTGTGCTCAATGCATGTGACAAATAAATGAAAAATTGTGTTGCACTACACAATTCTTATAATCACAATAATTATGCCACATTAGGCCGAATTAAAGCTTGTTGCAAATAGACCCTTTTCATTTCTTTAGTTATGTAGCCAATGGAATTTTATTATCATAAATATTTTTTATTCCGTAGTGCACATTTTGAATTTCATGCTTTAGTGTTCACAATTCATATCACACATTTATTCACAGATCATACCAACAAATTCATTTATTTCATAAAAATTTCATCATCCACTTTAAGAGTTATTCTTACCTACTACAAGTGTTGCCTCCTTCCATTGCCGACTTGGCTGAAGTGTGTCAAATGGATTGGGATCTTGCTTGTTTTACTTCTTTCTTGCTCCACATTCACTTGTATTGGTACTTTGGTCTCATCCTTTTCTTTTTACAGTATCAAATTTTTGCTCTTGTGGATATTTTGTTGCTTTGCTATTGGGTCTCTCTGCCTCTCTCTTTATTTTTTCAAAATGTGGATGTTAATAAGGTGATAGCAATTGAAGGGTCTAGTGCATTTTGTTTTAAGATAGCAATTGAAGGGTTTAGTGCATTTTTCTAGTTTATCAGGTGGAAAAATGAACTCAAATGGGTGGGTTGATCTCGGAGAGTGTCTTGCAAAATTTTAAAACTTTCTTCTCTAGGGGTCATGATTTGAATTAGCAAATTTCAACTGTTTTCATGATTCTGATCGCTCAAACAGGGCAACCACAGTTGCCTTGCGATTCTGATTGTATGTATTTTTGTACTTATTGAAGGTTTGCAACTTTGAGTGAGTAGAATCAAATATTGAACTAAATTTGATTGAGTTGAATTGAAGCCTTTGAATTTAAATCTCGTGATTCTAGTCGACGATTCTACTCAGATGTGTTATGCTAAACTCACGATCATGCTCACAAGCATGATCGCATGTCCAATTTTTCTATTTATTCATCATTATTGAATGCACTTTTTCTATTTATTCATCATTAGTTTATATTTATGCTATTGATTTGAATTTCTATTTTTTCACCATTGAGATTTACAATTTTTGTTGTCCATGTACAAGTTAACTCATCAAATGTAATCTATCATAGTGATCATTGTCCTATTTTAAATATACTTGTACTTTTAGAATGGCATGTTATAAAGGAAAATTTATTTATTTTTTTATTAATTAGCATGACCATTAGAAAAAGCTAGGATAAGTCTTTGTTAATTAGTTTAATTTGAATATAGATGGGCGAGTGCCTAAATCATTTGAAGTGGATGTATAACAGATTTCTTGGTGATGGTGGTGGATATACATATGAGTTTTTGAGTGGTGTTGAAAGCTTTGTTTCTTATGTAATGCAACAACCAAGCTATTAAAAAGATAGTGTAATTAGATGTCCGTGCAAAAAGTATACAAAACAAGAGATTTTATCCTATAGATGGTATGAAATTTTGCCTTTACAAACGTGGGTTTATTGATAATTATTGTTATTAGACTAATCATGGTGAGGTTGATCCAGAAATGGTTGGGTGCGAAGGAGTTTGGTCTAATGTTAGGGGAATGTATGATATAGGGCCTTCTAATAGGTTGGAACATATGATATTTGATACTGATCATTCGTACTTTGGAGACAATTTTCAATCTAACTAAGATGAATCCCCAAATGAAGAATCTGAAAAGTTTTATGAGATGTTAGAAGCTACCCAACAACCATTATGGCTAGTATATGGAGTTGTCATGGGCAGTGAGAATGCTAAGTATCAAATCAGACTTCAATTAGCCACATAGATGCTTTGACTAAATCATGCAACTTTGTGTAGAGTCACATCCATCTAATAATCTTGTTCCATTTAACTAGTATGAAGCCAAAAAATTAGTTCAGAAACTTGGCCTAAGGCATAAAAAAATTGATTATTTTGTGAATGGTTGTATGATTTACTATAATAATGGTATCAATAAAAGACAAAGCAAGATTTGCACTATTCCCCATTTAAACAACTAGGCTTGGCAAGGGTAGAGGAAAGAAGTACCATTTAAGAGGCTTTATTATATGCCACTTATTTCAAGACTTCAAAGATTATATGCATTAATGAAACCAACACACACATGAAGTGGCGCATGAGCATCATACAAATGGAGTAATGTACCATCCATTGGATGGAGAAGTATGGATGCTCTTTGATCGTATATATCCCCAGTATACTGTTGAGCTTAGAAATGTTAGACTTGGCTTATGCTCAGATGAATTTACTCCATACAGTCAATCTGCTGTGCCATATTCATGTTGGCCAGTAATTGTTACTCCTTATAATCTTCCTCTAGAAATGTGTAATACTTCATTATATTCTTGACATTGATCATTTCAGGGCCTAATAATCCTAAAAGTATAATTGATGTTTTTCTACAACCCTTGATTGATGAACTATTGTTGTTGTGGCATGAGGGTGTATTAACATATGATATCTCTATCAAGCAAAATTTTGTCATGCGAGCAAATTTGATGTGAACAATTAATGACTTTTCAGTATATGAGATGATGTCTAGATGGATGATAGCTGGGAAGAGCTGGGAAGTTAGGTTGTCCAATATGATGGAACAAACTATTCACATTGAAAAATGGAAGAAAGCAATAAAAATTAAAGTAGAGCGATCAGACCCTCCTATTAGGCTTAATGGCAACTAGTTGTGGGAAAAAATTTGCAATTTTCCACAAGTAATAGAAATTTGGCCAATTAGGCTGCCTAGGTATAGGATGACTCACAATTGGACTAAACAAAGTGTATTTTAGGACTTGCTATACTGGAGAAATAACTTGGTTCATCATAACCTTGATTTAATGCATGTTGAGAAAAATATGTTTGATAATATATTTAACATTATCATGGACATTAAGGGCAAAACCAAGGACAATGCGAAAGCACAAATGGACTTGAAAGAATACTATAGAAGAAAAGAGTTGGAGCTACAAGAATAGACCAATGGGAAAGTTTACAAACCTAAGGTAAAATTTGCATTAAAAATAGACGAGAAAAAAGAAGAGTGAATGAGTGAAAGAATTACGCATGCCTGATGATTATGCTTGGAAATTGATAGATATGTGGATGTTAGAGATGGATGGATCTTTGGAATGAAATTGTCATGTACTTCTGGAGTGCTTAATGCCAATGGCATTTTGTGCACTACCTGATTGTATATGGAAGCTTCTGACATAATTAAGCATTTTTTAGAGACATTTGCTCAACTATATTGTAAAAGGAAGATTTGTAACATATGCATGAGAGCATCTCTATCATCATATGCAAGTTAGAAATAATCTTTCCACTGGGGTTCTTTGATGTTATGAAGCATCTACCAATCCATTTGAAGCATTGGTGGGTGGTCTTGTTCAATATTGATGGATGTACCATTATGAAAGATTTCTTATTAAGTTGAAGGAAAAAGTAAAAAACAAGGCTTGTCTTAAGGGATCCATTTATGAGGCATATTTGATTGAAGAAATATCACATTTTTGCAATATTATTTTGAGTCCATGTCCAGTTAAACAACACAAGAGTTAAGACAAATGATGATGGTGGTACTCTATCCATTTTTCAATCTTCTTGGTTGACCATTTGGTGCATGTTCATCAAGATTTATGGAATTGACTGAGTTAGATGCTACCCATTTGTTTGTCTTGTTAACTTGTGAGGAGGTTGAACTATACAAAAAGTAAGTATTAATCGAGTTATACTTGAATCATTCTTGTTGTTAATGGATAACTTTTATCTAATCCTTTGGTCATATATTTTCATAGCTTATTCATTCAATGGTTGAAGATGATACATCAAAATATTATAGACCCGGATATAGAAAAAAACTTTACTCACCATTTTTGAAAGTGGTTTCAAGATTTGATAAGAATTCTAGTTTTCTTATCTACATATATAGTATATAATTGATTTTATATTTCTTAATTAATTCTAATAATTTCTCTTGTATATAGGTCTTGAATCCAGAAAATGGTGTGAATAATTAATGCTTACACAATTTAGCATATGGTCCATCTAGAAAGGTCAAGACATGGCCAATTTATTTTGTAAATGGATACAAGTTCCACACTTCGTCATGTAGTGAAGGGAAGAAGATAAATAATAATGGAGTATGTATATAGGGTACAGGAAATGTTAACATCAGTGAAGATGACTTTTATAGAATTTTTAAAGAAGTTGTGGAAATTAAATATCCTAGCTTCCCTATGAAAATGTTAGTTTTATTTGCATATGAATGGTTTGATCCAATGATTGATTGAGGAATAAAGATTTACAAAGAGTATGGAATAGTGGAAGTGAAGCATACTAGAAGATACTCAAAATATGATCCATTCTTATATGCACACCAGGCAACAAAGGTATATTATACATCTCATTCGAAATCAATAAGAAAGAAGCATAATTGGTAGGTTGTAATTAAAACCAAGCCAAGAGGTATGGTTGAAAACAATATTACATTGGAAAGTGCTTATCAAAATGAGGTAGTATACACTATTCATCTAATACTTGAGTTAGAGCATATTGATAGTCTGCATGATATCAATGGATGACTAGAGGAAGTTGAGCCTCCTACTTTAGTAAGAGATGATAATGTGGAAGAAAATGAAGAATTAGGAAATGAAGATGCAAAACCTGACTATACAGATTCAGATGATTCAATAGAAAATAGTAATGATGCTGATAAGATAAATTACATTGATTTAGATTAATAGGTTGCATATTTAATTCAATGCATTAATATCATATTTGCTATGCAAAACTTGACTATATAGATTCAGATGATTTAATAGAAAATAGTAATGATGCTAATAAGATAAATTACATTGAGTTAGATTAACATGTTGCATATTTAATTCAATGGATTTATATCATATTTGCTTGCATTTTTATGTTTAATTCAATGCTGATAAGATAAATTACATGTTTATCTATTTATTTTAATTTCATTTAATATAGATGGCATTAAGCAAGGGTAAAGAAAAGGTGAAACCAAAATAAAAAAGGAATCTTTGCACTCTATCATCCTTATTAGAGCCACCCTAGCTAGGTTACCATTTGATGGCAATTCTTTATCAGCTTACATGTTTATGCCTCCCACCCACCCCTTCCTAGTGTGGTGCCACCAACCTAGTCCCCTACCATATGGCCCCTCCCACCCAGTATCTGATGGGAATCAACCAAGCTGGAACCCAAATGAAGAGTCACTCCAAGGGCTTGGTGGGCCATTGACAAGGGCACGGGCTAAGAG